>BQNB010082326.1:5480-17684 GCA_026074375.1 Tanacetum coccineum | reverse complement strand
AAATGATATGGTGCGTATTGCCTAGCTTTCACTCTACTACAGTACGTAAATAAGTTATTTCTGTAGGTGTATGTATATATATATGTTTATGCCAAATGCAATATAAGTTATTGTTGCAAGACAAAAAAACACAAAATTTAATAAACGCGAGACCGTTATTTTGGGACATCATTACTTATTGCTTTTATTAGATAACTGATATATATGGATCTTTTCTATTGATCATTACGTGTTCTTATGTTCATGACAAAGCTTAGAAGGACATAACACAACATTGTTTGCATTATTTTCTATAAATTTACTTTTTGCAGCGTTATCGAGAAATGTATGCACAAAAGGAGGTTTTAGCGTCTGAATTGAAGGAGCTTTTATTTCGTATGTTAGGCATGTTAAAAAAAAGAGATGAATCTCTTGGAGTTCTTGATCAGGTACTACTACTTTGCAAACAACGTATGATGAATAATTGCATCAAGGTCATAGGATGCTAAACACAATCATGTTTTTGTTTGGTAGATGCGTGGAGGAGAGATTGGCTTTAGCTATCATAGATAAGGAGTTTGCAGATACCGAAAAGCTACAAAAAGAAGTGGAATGCAAAGATGATCAAAGCAAGAAGGTAAATTGAATGAAACCATCAATGTAGAAGCGTCTGGGAAAATGAACCAACACGCAGTGAAGATTTCCAAGGTACTGATATAATTGTAATGTAATGCCAATAAATTTTAATCTATATTATACATATTAGTTATTTTTCCATAATTGTTTCTCAACAGTGCAGGAGTGTACTCTGAGACCGTATCATGAGTCAATAACTAAGGTAAGCTGTAACATATACTTGTTCTACATCCTTTACAGACGTAAACACATCTTTTACACAACATTGTCCTTGGGTTTTTTAGGGCCGACGAATCTGATAAATGTAAGCATGTGAACTTGCTGAAAGAGTTACTTGACTTAGAGGTCCCACTAAATGAAATACTGTCATCTATCCAAACATCATCAATTTTAGCTCCTATAAAACATCATCATGAGCCACAACCTAAAACGACCGACTCAATTGAGACCCCAAAGGAGAGTGCCGACTCTCTTGTGTTATCTGGTTTCGCTAAGATATCTGATAAAGTTAATGTTTGATTCTTCCTTTGATTACCAACAAGTGGTATCCGAATCCACTAAGTTCATTAATATAGTCAGTGCAGAAAAAACAAAAGCTTGAAGAATCGTTTTGGACTTTGTTTGAAGTCGGATCGCTTGGGATTCCTGGAATCATTGGATTGAGGTAGTTTTCCAATCTGGAATAAAACAGTGAGCGAAGAGTGTGCTTATTTTTTGTTGACTATCGTCAGGTGGGTTTCTAATTCCGCGGTGTGTGGAATTTGTAAATGTCTTGGCTTTTGTGGATTAGGGAGACTTAGTTTTGCACTTTGGGGTTCTTTGGTGGTAATATTCTGGCTCATCGGACTAGGTGGGTTTTTCGTGTTAGTCCATGGTTTGTTTTGATCGGTATTGTTTCAGATATTGTTCCGAACTTGGGTATTTGTTTCTTGTAAGACATCCGTAATGTTTCTTTGAATTTGTAAAAGACCGACATGTTTGAATTAAGCCGTAATCACATCGTACTGGTTGTTAAGATTAAATCGTAACGTGGGTTGCTAGATTATACTTTTATCATATTTGAGGCTTTTGAATTAGGGCAAATGGGCATAAAAAAGTACATAATTTAAATGTCATTTTCAATCTAGTTATCGTACTTTTTTTAATAAAAAGGTATCGAGCTTATCTTTTTTATCGATTTGAGTATTTTCGTTAAACATTTAACGATCATCCGTTTAATTTTACATTTTAAGTCTACCGCCCCTACCAGTCTACCACCATCATCAATCATCGTCGCCACCACCAAGCCTGCCCACCACCAAGCCTGGCAAATTCTTGAAGTAAAAACTATATCTTTTCCAGATCGTGGGATAAACTTGAGTACATAAAAGCAGAGAGAAAATAATCAATCAAAAGTTTTTTCACTATTTAGATATTAAAGATTTATTCAAATATGCATGAATTATGAATCCATATGCTGTGAGATAGCATCAACATGCAGAACCTAGGGTCATGAGAAATAACAAGTCAGCAGACCAATGTGCAAATATAAGAGGGAAAAATGTGGAATATAGATAGGTTAAAATGAAAATTTTAGGAGAAACGCTAATCTCTACACCTCTAATGACAAATTAACATTGGACACTTAAACACGGGTAAAAAAATATGAATAACCTATATATGTAGCAGATGATACCTTATAATCTGGGACCGTAAAGTAATCTGATGAAACCAGAAGAATGTTTTCCGGTTTTAAATCGGTATGTATAAGGCGTAGATCATGCATAACTGCAAGGAAAAGATGAAGCATAAATTAAACATCCAGAACGAAAAATGGTGATGATTACACTAGTATTACACAAAGAAAAATGGTGGGTGCGGCTGGTGGTTTGCGGCGGCGGTGGGTATGGCTGGTGGTAGAGGCGGTGCTTTATAGTGATGGTGGTGGGCAAGCTTTGTGGTGGCGACGATGATTGATGGTGGTGGTAGATTTAAAATGTAAAACTTAATGGATGATCGTTAAATATTTAAAGAAAATACTCAAATTAACCAAAAAAATTAGTTGGGTGCCTTTTTATGCAAAAAAAGTGCGATACCTTGATTGAAAATGACCCTTAAGTTTAAATTCAATTTGTTTGATACTTGGATAATAAGTTTAAAGTTGAAATGTAATCCTTATTAAATAACTAGGTCATTAGAATCCGAATTTAATATTTAAAGTTTGAAGACTTGATTATTATTAGGTCGTTTGGAATTTGTTAGTTTTTGAAAATGTGATATCTTCTTTTGTTGGCATTATGAAATTTGTTGCATGAATTTGATTGTCGTTGGTGAAGATCATTTGAGCCAATTTGTTTGTTTGATTGATCGTTTTGAATTTGTCGGTTAATGTCTGATTGTTTGTTTTGAGGTCGTTTTTATGGTTTTCGGATCGATTTCTTGAAGCATAAAAAAAACTTTGGGATTCGATCATATGTTTTAAATTAGACTGTATCTACTAGGCTCAAGCGTTGAAAATCTTGAATTTGGTTTGTAACATTCGGATAATTAACTTTAAGTTGTTTTCTATTTTGTATCCACCCCCCCCCCCCACCCCCCACCCCCCACCACCCCCAACCTCCGCACCCCCACCCACCCTCCAACCAACCCCCACCCACCCCAAAGAACGTAATTAAAAATATTTAGACTGAAAGTGAAAAAAGAACATGACAACCAATTTAGTTGAACATTCATCTTGTTTCTACATACATTTTTTTCTTTAGGACGATTACTCTAGCGGCAACGGTATCTTGTTTTGATCAAATTTCGACAACGAATAATTTTTTTGATGGCATGGTTACAGTGTTGCAATATTTTCTTTTGACATGTGTTGCAATTGTTATTTAATACTTGCCGCTATAACTACAAACGACCTATACTAGAACCCTAAGATTCAAAGATATTCATTTCTTGAACAAACAATGATATTAAAAGCATATCACCCATTGCATCTTCAAAAACTTTATACAACAAAAAATTGTAAGAAACCTAAATATATATAACCCATGTAAGAAACCTAAATATATATAACCCATTATAGAATAGCTTCTACATTACCACATAAATGCCTCAAATATGTAAATTGAACATATTATATGAGAACTTTGCCCCAACATCGCGTGCCTAAATAATCATCAAGCATTCAAATTATTAGTATTACTTCAAACCAGTTATCAACAATCTTAGTACATGCATTAATAAGTTGGCCATTACTCAGCCGTATCTCATCAGTTCCAAAAACAAAGATATACAACATGTGAAAACTAAAAGGGGGTTGAATAGTTTACAAGTTCGTTTTACGTTTTAAAAGTTTGCTTTCAAAATACTTAGATTCGAGTAGTATGTTCAATCAATCAACAAAGTAAATATCTAAACTAATGCTAAACAACAATCATAACAATATAAAGAGATGAGAGAAGAAACAATCAACCAAGTCACAAGATTTAAGTGTTCGGCTACGAAGCTATTCCTAGCCCTACTCCACTCCGAGTATCCTACTCGAGATTTCACTATGTCAACAGCTCTCTTCAGTCGGAGACATAACGTTTACACGTAGCTTACATTATTTTTTAAAACACTAAGCTAAATGTCCGAGTCATATCTAGCTTGAACCAATCTACCACTTCAGAAACACTATACACTCAACTAGATCTAACACTATCAGATTTACACAACAATACCGAATCACACAATTACACAAGATAATTACTTATAGAAATTTGATTACTTAGAGATGAGAGAGAGATCACTAAATAACATATTCGTTTCTTGGTGTATACAAATTGTTCTTCTCTTGCATTGATTGAGAGGAAAGATGAGAAAAAGAATTTGATCATTTGAACAAGATCTAGGATGTTAGTGATCAAGAGATTTAGAGAGAGAAAGAAGATTTTTAGAGAGAGAAAGTTATCTAAAAATTTCGTGCAAAGAGGTCTGATTTTCTGCTGGGAATGGAGCGGTATTTATAGGCAGGAAAACCCAACGGTCACTGAAGGCGGTCCCGGCAGTCCCAGATATATTTGGGGGCCGAACGAACCTATAAAGGGCGCCCCCCCAATAGACTACGCTCCTGTTTTTGTCTTTTTGTTGGGAATGTTGTATCTGTTATGGAACCTTTCATTTTGGGGGGGGGGGGATTTTAAAATATTTCAATTTTAAGTGTTAAATCAAACTTTCTTTTTAATTAGAAAAATATTTTTGATAATGTATTTTTGTGAGATACTTTTGTTAAAATGATAAATGGTTAGGAGAAAATAATTTCTTGCTCCCGCGCCCTCTAATCATGCTTAATAATTTGTTTGTTCATATCTTAAGTGATTACTGATCTTAGAAATGGAATTTTTCGATTAATAATTTGTAAACGTTTATTTTTATCGTAAACGTTTTTACCTTTTGTTATTATCGAAACCATTGGAGAGATCGAAAAAGTATAAATAACGTTTTTAAGAACATTATTTGATTAACACAAACATTAAGGAAGTAAAAAGTGACCTTAGAAAGCATCAGATCTGAATGGATATCAACATATCCGAATAGATCTATCAAAAATCACCCACAGACAACATCATTCACTATGGCGAACACACACAATCACCATCAGTTCACCATGGTAGAAGTCACGGCGAAGTGAAGGTACCCGGCTCAAAATATCCATCACCATCTTCACAAGACAATCACTAATTCAGATCAAAACATCACACCTATCACCATAGTCACACACCACTATCACTCAACCACCGTAACATCGTTCACCGGCGCGCAGAAGGGAGATGATTACGACTCAATGTGTTGTTTTGTTAGTGAGACCAAATATGCGAGTGTTTATTTATATTTTTTCTGGGGATGAGAATGTGCTTGTTCGAACCGAGAGATGAGACACATGTGTGTGTTCGTGTGTTTTCTTTGAATGAGATGAGAGTCTGTATGTGTGGGGTTAGATGAATGAATCCTCAAATCACAAAAATCAAATGGTGAAAAATGAACTATGAAAACTACCCCTTAAGTTATTTAAGGATGCCAACCATATTCTCAGCGTTATTTAAGGATGCCAACCATTTTATCAGTTAATATCGATTTTGTAGCTATCTTCAAAATTTTTTGAATGTTAGCTTTTCCTGCAAGCTTTTTTCCCTTTAATGGTGTATTTCCATATAGTGTGTTTCATATATCGAAACTTAATTTTCAACATTCACTTTTTTCAATTAGGTGGTAAATACATTATAGATAGTATAGATGTTGGATATTAATATAGGGTAAAAGCCATAAAATAACCATGTACTTTTAAAAATTTACCGACCGGAAACATTACTATTTTATTAACACGAAAACCTATGTACTTTTAAAATTTTTCTGACTTGAAACACATTATATACCGTTAGTATATAATCTGCCAATGTTAGTCCATTTAGCCAACGAACGTTGGCAACGTTAGTCCTTTAATAGCATTTTGCCATATCTGATATAATAGCATAGTCCATATGGATTATTTTCAATTATATGAATAACCGATGTTGTATATATAAATGTATGTGTAGATGGTTGGTTACATCACCCTCATCGAGAGCGCCATCGAGGGATGAAGTGCAGGAGAAAGAATGTTGCTTGCAGGGGTTACGACTACCCTAACCCATCTGGTTAGTTTTTTTTTCTTATTATATAAATTCCTATGAAGTGCACGCTCATTTTGCTATATTATGAATCTTGTTGCATGGTTTTTACTTTTCAACATCTATTATTTTTTGATTATGTGCTGAATATTCTAACGGTAGGTATGGCCTGAAGAAGTTGGTTACTGTTTAAGTTGATCAATAGTCTATAATATCATTTCTCCTTTTTGGAACTTAAGACAAGGTTGTGGTGATGAGTACGACACTAAGAAGACTGAAGTAGCTCTCAAGCCTTGATATGGTTCGGGCTGGATCTCTTTCATTTACTATCATATTGAATCTTTGTTAGAAGCCTCATAGTCGGTAAGACGATTGAACCACTTCCGAAAATTTTCAAATTTAGAGGGTATATTGATGTGTTGAATTTTATTTGAGAAAAATTGACCCAATATTGTTAACATTCATGTTCATGTAATGGGATAAGAACTAATATAATTGAATCTAAGATTATATCCGTTAGTATTTGTGTACAAAGAATTTTTATTTCATATATGAATAAGCACTATCTAATTTATTTATTTCTTCTCATACTTATTGTTCTTTTTACATATAATACATGAACACTTTCTTTTTCTTTTCAACTGTTGTGCTTAAGATATTTGTTGTTATTCATTATTGATTTATGTCCAATTAGATTTCGTTAAGTTAATTATGAAGCGAACCCGCCCATCGGGCGGGTTATGAAGCTAGTTAATTATATAGAATACTACACATACATGGGACTACAACTACTGAAATAAAAGGACTAATCTGATTCCTGAATTTAACTTTGAGGAGCAACTTTGAAACTTTATATTTGTGTTTTGTAGTCCTAGCTTAATATGAAAGAAAGTAGAGAGACTCGTCTCAAGGAAAAAAAAGCATGGAGGGATTGATTTATAAAATGCTCAAGGACTAATTCCTGCAATTATCATCAACTTTTGGAACTATGTAGTGCCTAAAGTAAGAGATGAGTTCACATAACTCATCTCACATCTCTCTCTCTCTCAACTTTCCTCATTTCTCTTCGTCCTTCTCACTCTCTCTCTATCTAATCACAACCTATATCCTCTCTCCCCCCCTACCTCTCCCTCTCTTTCTCCCTCTCCCCCCCCTCTCTCTCTCTCTATCTCTCTCTCTCTCTCTCGAAGCGTAACCCTTATTTTAGACCATCTTGATCTTGTTGTTCCTGGTTGTAATCTTGTAATAAATCGATATTTGATTAGCAGGGTGGACTTGGTTTGGTATCTGATTGAGATCGGTTTTTGGTATTTTTGTTAAATTGAGAATTAATACAAGTAATTTGTGGTTCTAGTTGTGTTTTTCTACATGGTATCATAGCAAAGTCGTCCAATACTGCTCTAACCGATTTTATAAAAAGTTAGGAGTTTTTGAGTTTTAAGTTGCTCTTGGGAAATTATAGTTGTTTGATCAATAGATCTTAGTTTGTTTCATTAGATCTAGGAAGTTTTATTGAAAAGCCTAATTTTTGAAAAAAATTAGGGTTTTGTAATTTTTAGGGTTTTTACTTCTAAAGACTTCTTGAGGTCAATTAACCTTTGTTATTATATAGATCTGGTCTTGATTTGTGTTTTTGGAAAGATTTAGGGAAAATGCATAATTTTAAGAAATTAGGGTTTCTAGTTGATATTAATTGGGATTTAAGATTTTGGATTTCTTATAAACACCTTGAATAAGTGAATCAAGGTGTTGCATGATTTGTATTATGTTGGTTTTGCTATGACGTGCACTGTTTTCTATTTTTTGTCTTTCAATTTTTGTAATAAACCGCTATAAGATAGGAAGGGGCATAATTGTTTGGAAGTTGTGGAGATTGATTGGTGGATTATTTGTGATTGTGGTGTTAGATGGTTTATTTTGTGTATTGTTGATCAAGTCATCTATGCCTTTGACCTATCACTTTGGTGGCAAGAAAGCCTGAGAACTTTTGTGGCTTGTACTTTTGTTGATTATTTGTTCTTTTGTTGGTTATTTGTTCTTATTATGTGATTTTTATATTCGGTTATTATGGAAGGTGATTATGAGTATCTTTATAATGAATATGATGTTAGTGATAATGTTACTCTTATTAGTAGATTATATTTGAGTCATCCATTGCATTTACATTTTAATGATTCTACAGCTTTGATTGTGTTGGTAATTTTAGTGTTATCAACTTATTTTATGTAGTTGTGTTTTACTTTAAGACTAATGGCCTTATACAAGTTTAGCTAAAGACTGGTTGAGAGGTGGGGTGACACTCGGGTAAAGGGGCAACGCCTCTTGCGAGGTCAAGGGGCAGAGCCCCTTTACTAATTGGTATGATCAGTTTCCCGCCAAAAACCCAACAGTTGTGTCTTTTCACCAACCAACACAATGGTTGGTGTATAACCGAATTCCGGTTATGAATATAACCAGACATAGTCTCATTTGCAGAACATAACAACAAACAATATTCTAAGGTTTTCTGATCAATTTCTCGTGCCTTAGATTTCGATTGCCAATCTGTCTTATCCGATTAAGGATTTCATGAACCCGAGGCATATAGAGTCGAAATACTTTAATCTGAAAGTGATTTCACGATTCAGATTGATATCCAGATTACAAAATCATTCACACACCAGATAAAAATCCTACAAACTGTTGTGTCTATAAAACTAAAAGGGAACTGAAAATTTTCAATTGTGGTCTTGTGCTATGCTTCTTGCTTTAGAGGAAAAAAATAAAACTAATTTTATTGATGGCACATGTAGAAGGTCTAATATTGATGATATATTAGTGAAAGTACGCTAGTGTTTTCCGATATCTCGAACGTACAAAAACAAATGCTTGCTTTATCAGATATCGGTAATACAATGAATTTTGGTAGATTTATATTGAATATAATGGCTCGTTTTTGGGAATTATTGTTTAACTGGTTTCGAAGAGGATTACTTATCATTTATTTAAGATGTGAAGTGGATTTTCAGGGTTTTATCGTTCTTATTATATCTTTTGGTCTTGGAGATATACTTGTTTGTATATATACGGTTTATGATGAAGACTTGATTTAAACTAGTTTTTACATGATTTAAGGATGGATACTTTGTAGTACTCACACGTTATTTACTTGTCACGTGGTCAGTTGACTCATGTATAGGAATGCGGATTTATCAAGAGATAGAGGTTCTACTCACTAAAAGAAGAAGAAGATTATGAGTTCGTATCATATTATAGTCAAGACATAAGACACATGTTTGGGTTATTCTACTTCAGCATTCAAGTTATTATACTTAGTTTTCTTCATCAGTGATCATTACTAAGTGCCTAAGAATTCAAGATTCAAGAGATGGTTAATATACTTTTCAGGGGAAGGCTTATTGTTTTTTATATATTTAACCATCAACATGCACCACTTGAGAGAAGTGTTTCATTACTATTGCTGATCTTTATTACTACTATTAGTTTACAAATTCTACTGCTCAAAGTCATTTTTTGTATATGCTTCTTGGCGGGTATTTTTGGTATTGGAAGGCTGGAATAGTTGTAGTTGTTGTATATGATTTGTAGTGTGTTATGATCCAAGTTGCATATCTAAGATGGAACCCCCCTATTAGATGAATTTCAAAAAGGGGAAAGAAGATTATAAAGATATGATTTGCAGCTTATTATGATGTGGTGGCATATGATCATAAGTTAAGGAGGAAGCTATCATACAAAGGATGATTTGTTTCATTAAGGGGATGATTACATTCTCAACTTCAGGGGATTGCTTTGCTTTATGATGAAGTTCAGTACATGAATTTTTCTGCTTTTGTCTTCATTAAATAGGGGAAAGGGAAGATTGTTGGGAGTTTCTTAATTTGATGTGACAAAATGATTGGACGAATGAATATAAGAGGGCTAATCTGGGACTAATTCAACATTATGGGAAGTAGTTCAAGATAATATCATGTAATGTGGTTTTTTATGATAAGCATTAATGTTGATAAATATCATTAAGGTGGTTGAATACTAATTATGGTTGATAAAGTGTCAATTAAGTTTTCCTTTGTAACGTCTATGCTCTAATACCCTTTATTAAGAGATCTTGGCCGTGATAGTTTTATCCATCCATCCATAGAAAACACAGACTTCTCCAATGAGAGTCTGATTACAAAGTGTGTGTGCTTTGTATATTAGTTAGTTAGTTAGTTAGTACACCATAGTAGTTGGTGTAGCCCCATGTTATAGGTTGGGGTAAATAGGAATCGTTCAGAAATCGTTTGAGAAACTATTGTGTGTTCTTCTTAAGTACTGCCAACTAGATTCCGCATAGTTGACAGTATATCAGTGTTTCATTAAGGAATATCGATCCTACAAGTGGTATCAGAGCTTGTGAAGAGACTCTGATCTAGAAGAACTTTTAATCAATCGAAATCTTTCTAAACTCATAAAAGATGTCTGAAACAGAACCTATCCCTCCCACCTCGTCCGTTACTGCACTTAGAATCCCTATAATCAAGAAAGGTGAATATGACCTATGGTCCATGAAGATGCGACAGTATATCGCTATCACTGATCACATACTATGGGACATAATCACCAATGGAAACCAAACCACAACTGATCCTGCATCTCCCTCAGTGTCTGCACCAAAGACTTCACTTGCTGCAAACGCAAGAAGAAACAATGAGAAAGCCCTTAATATACTGCTTTCTGCCATACCTGATAGACATCTTCTCAGTTTTCATGATGCTGTAGATGCAAGATCTTTATGGAAAGCCATAAAAGCAAGATTTGGAGGAAACGAAGCATCAAAGAAGATGCAAAAGAATCTGTTGAAACAACAATTTGAGACATTTACTATTGGATCTAGGGAAGAACTAGATTCAGCATACGAAAGGTTTCAGCATATTCTTAGCATGCTTGAATTACATGATGCTACGGTGTCCATTGAAGATGCAAATTTGAAGTTTCTAAGAAGCCTACCATCTGTGTGGCATGTAGTGGCTACCATGATTCGGGGACAACCTGGATTAGACGAGTTAGACTTTGATGATCTCTACAACAACTTAAAGGTGTATGAGCATGAATTGAAGGGTGTCTCAAATTCAAGTTCACCAAACATTGCCTTTCTGTCCACAGAGGTTAAGGGCAGTACTTTGAAACAAAGTACTGCTGAACCAACAAATATCCCAAAAGGATATACACAAGCTGCCTCAAGCAAGGTGCCCACTGCTCCTAACTATGCTTCTCACTCAGATGAAATCATATGTTCCTTCTTTTCTCAACAAGCATCCATGCCTACAACTCATGATGATGAAGACCTGCTACAAATTGATGAAGATGCTATGGAAGAAATTGACATTAGGTGGCAGGTGGCTATGATAACTGCAAGGATAAGGAAGTTTATGAGGAAGACAGGAAGACCAATTGATCTCAAGCCAAAGAATGGGATCACTTTTGACAAATCAAAGATTGAATGTTTTAATTGTCAAAAGTTGGGTCATTTTGCTAGAGAGTGCCGGTTTGCTAAGTATCAAGAAAACAGAGCAAATGGTCGTCAGGAAAAGAAGATTGTGACTATTGAAGATTCAAACTCAAAAGCCTTGGTGGCAACAGACAACAATGAAGACATTGACTGGACCAAGGAATTTGATGCTGAACCAGTGACATATGCTATGATGGCACTGACTGAAGTTGAACAAGATGATTGGAGCATGGAGTTTGATGCAGAACATGTGCACTTTGGACAAGATGGACTTGGTGATTTTGACTGGAGCAATAAAGATGATGATACACCAGTGTCTCTAGCTTTAATGGCTACAAACTCAGAGGTACCTTACTGTTCCAAATGTAGCAAATCTTATAAACTGTTGCTTGAAAACTATCAAAAAGAAAGAGATAATTTTCAAAAAGCTAGGACTGAAATTCTAGGATATCAAATGAGCTTAGAGTCATTAGA
>BQNB010082325.1:2865-29362 GCA_026074375.1 Tanacetum coccineum | reverse complement strand
TTCTATTCTTTTGGCATTTAATTGGCTTTTATTTGGCAAAATCCCGGGTAAATTAGTATACAATTAAGCAAATATCACCTAGCAGTACTAAAATTTTTAGTACTGCTAGTTCTAGCAGTATTAACTGGAATTATACCAGTTCTAGTTAGTACTACTGAAGGAACAAATTGGTTTTGTTTATTCACTCTTTGCACATTATTCCAACCATTATTTAACTGGAAATATACCAGTTCTAGTTAGTACTACTGAAGGAACAAATTGGTTTTGTTTATTCACTCTTTGCACATTATTCCAACCATTATTTAACTCAGCTTTTCTTCTCATGGAAATCACAATCTCTAATTAAATGATTAAGACTACCACATACAAAACATGCTCTTACAGCAAACCCATACCCCAAATCTTTCTTGTCAACTTTAGGTTTTTGACTATGTGTGAAATGACTCTTAACATTTTCCCTAGGAGTTTTTACTTGCTGGTTAGCAAAACTAGGTGTTTCTTGTTGTTTTGTTGGTATAGACACACACTCATCTTCACTATCTGATTCATACTCCTCAATGATAGGAGCATCAGACCATACCTTAGGTTGACATTCTACATTAGATTCATTGACCACTGGTTCAGACACTAATTCAGAGGGTTCTGCACTAATGTTAGATTCACAGGTATCAATTTCACTTGATTGTGATTCAGATTCACTAGGTTGAGTCTGTTTTGGACCATATGTAAATTGTGAGTAATCTACTTCAATTTCAGGTCCTGAGGGCATGTAATTCCCTGTCATGGGTGGGGGTACAGCATGCATTCCCTCTGCTGTAACAAACCTATCATACAAAGGTTGGTTTTCTATCTCACTCTCTTTATTCATAAAAACACTTTGCAACACTTCATTTTCATAGCTCAAAATACCATCATATCTATGATCCCCATACCCAAGCCCAAACTTATCATTAGCACTCATTTGGGTATTTAGCAGTTTACTAAGATTCTTAGAAGAATTATGCCATTTTTCTACTTTAGCCTTTAAATCTTCTTTTTCTTTTTGAGAACATCTGTTTTATCATCTAAATCTATTTTCATAAACTTTATCTTTTGTTCATACCAAAGTTGTCCTTGTTGATGAGCAACTAACTGTGCTTCAACTTTCTTAAGACCTTGAGAGTATGCTTTTATTTCTATGCTTGCATCACTAAGTTGTTCTCTTTGAGCATCATACAATTTTTTAAGATTAGCATAAGACTCTTTACACTTATTTGAACATGAAATTACCTCTGTGTCTGAGTCTGAGCTGTTGCAAGCCATCAAAGCATAATCTTCATCTTCTGAATGATTTGTCCAATCCACACCTTCTCCATCAACTGTCACCAATGCCTTAGAATCCTCCTTCTGTACAGTTCTGCTCCCATCCTTGTTTCCAGAATTCCATGCATCCCTCCTCCTGTTATCTTGAGTTCCCTTGATTCTACACTCTCTAGCAAAATGCCCTGTTTTGTGGCAATTGTAGCATTCCACTTTGGTTTTATCAAAGCCAACAGCTTCTTTTGCATCAAATTGTAGCTTTCTTCCAGTCTTCTTGTAAAACTTTTTCATTCTCACAATGAATCAGTGGCCACTGCCACTTCAAGTCCATTTCTTCAAGGTCATATTCATCAATCTGTTCCAAGTCCTCATGATCCAGTTGAGGGCAGCTAGATTGATTAGCAAGAAGTGAGTATGATGAAGTTTGTTCATACCTTGTGTTTTGACCAGAAAGATTGGGAAACACATAAGCGGTACAAACTCAATAGAAATGTTTGTTTTCTCAGAGCCCAAGCTCACATTTTGTGGGCTATAGGAAGAATTATACCAGTAGAGCCTTTTAATATCAAACATTAACTCCTCCAGCTCCTTAGATTAATGGTATAAATCTCAAAACTAAAACGGTCTACCCCTTAGGTTTGGTTCACATAATTAGGGAAACTTGTGACCATTCGAGAAGGTAGAGAATCTTAGAAACTATTTTATTAGCATCCTCATTAATACCACCTGCACCATGAATCACTACCTGACTTAAAGACTTTGGAAACACTTTCATAACCTTTGTGAAAGCCCTTCTGTGTTGGAATACAGAGAATCCTTCAAACGTTGCTGTGCAAAAGTATATACTTTTGCATCTTCTTGATTCGTCCTTTTCCACCAAATCAGAATTTCTGATGGCATCCCTCATATCCTTACAGTTGATCTGTCATTCGTAGGGAACTTATCGAGATGATCTTCTGGTAGGGCCATAAGCAAGGTGGTTCCTTGCTTTTCTCTCTTCTTTCTCTGGCTACAATCTCTTCTGCAGTTCAGAGCAAAACCTTAATTTGTCCTGAAGTATCTGTAGTGATAGAAACGGGACCATTCCATTTTGTATAAACCTCCAGATTGAATAAGTCTGTATGGGCCCAAAATAGTGCTCCATCTCATAGCCCAGATATCATATTCTCCCTTTTTAAAGAAATAGCAACTGAAGTTTGAAACTTGTATGAGGAGTTTTGTTTGGGATTTGGTGTGTTTGGTTTGATGGTGGAGGTGGGGTGGTGGAATTTCATCTTGTGATGATGATAGCAGACATTTTTTAAGTTTTAAGATGAAAGGTTTTATAACTGGATTTCGATTGATCTTCTTATTCAGATTTTCTCAATGCTCCTGAATACCATTGTGAGTCCCTCTAAGAATGATCACTGCAGCTATTTAGGAGATAGCCAAAATGTAAAAAATACAAAACGACTATATAGAAACACTGATTATGAATACTATGTGTTAATGCGGAATCTTAACACAAGTACTAAGAAAAACAATGTAGGACTAAATAATAACTTCTATTAATCTGCTTTGAACAATTACAGATTACTAACTATTGTGATATGATTTTTTCTATGAGATATCTTGAGATCGTCTCTCTAACTATGCCCAAAGGGATCCTTTTATAAACTAAGGATAAACCCCTAACAAACCAGGCTTACAAAACGCATACTTATCTTTTCCTAAGATATCTCATATAAATCTCTTAAACGGTACTAACTATTTTCTAACTAACGGTACTAACTATTTGATCAGTACTTACATTTTGTACTGTCAGTACTAACTATAACTAACGGTACTAACTATTTGTATTGTCGGTACTAAGTTAGGAAAAAATAAATCCTAACATCTTAATTCCCCAAGACCTAATTCGTATCAATCTAAACTTCCATATCCTGAGAGGATGAAAGTGAGAGAGAACGATAAACCAAGTGCTCAACATAGCTGGTTCTTGAAGATGTTCAAACAACTTCGTTTAGAGATTGGATTGAAAGATGCTCTCGTCGAAATGCCCAGTTTAAACAAAATGTTAGCTCGTTTGCAAAGGAACAAGAGAAGCTCGAGGACATCGCTATCACAAACGTAAATGCTGAATTTTCTCGCTGATCATCATGAACACAGTTTCCCCGAGAAGCTCGAAGATCCAGGAAAATTTCTTATCCCATGTGCTTTACAAGAACTTGATAGGACTAGTGCTTTAGCCGATTCCGGAGCTAGCATAAATCTTTTACCTCATTCTATCTACAAGCAACTTGGGCTTGAAGCTTTGACTCCTACTCGTATGACACTCGAGCTTGCCAATCGTTCCATTACTCACCCAATGGGCATAGCCGAGGATGTTGTAGTTAGAGTTGATGGTTTCACTTTTCTTGCTGATTTTGTAGTGGTTAATTTTGAACCAGACCCAAGAGTGCCTATTATTTTAGGAAGACCTTTCCTTCGCACCGCAAAAGCTCTCATTGATTTGTACGAAGAAACATTGACTTTAAGAGTAGGAAAGGAAGAACTTGTTTATTATGCCGACAAATCTGAGAAAAATAAGCATTTTGTTCACGCCATTTCTGTCATCGATTTCTCAAAAGATGATCCGTTTAGTGGCAGTACCACTATTCATTCTGATGATCCTTCTCCTAGTTTTTCTCCGGTGAAGACTAGTGATAATCTTGAGGAGTTCGCCGATGAACTCACTCTTCTTAAAAAAGATATTCAAGAAGGAAATTTTCAAGATCATTCAAATCCTCTTTTTGAATTTGATGACAATTTCAAATCTAGCACCATAAATCCTCTTTTTGATGAAATGGAAGAAGATGTCGAGATCAAGAATTCCAACGTTTCTGATGAGCCAGTTTTACTCAACACACCTTTATCCGATAAGGTTGAGTGTTTCGCTCCAGAAGATGATAATGATGAGATCGATGCTTTTCTAGCTATGGAAGTTTCTTCTAATTTTGAGGAAGGTTATTTCGATTCAGAAGGAGACGTAACTTTTCTTGATAATCTGCTTAGTGATGATACTACCCATAATCTCGCTTCCAAAGTGATTTCCGATCATGAACCAGAACAAAATAAATCTTCGATTACTTTTTCTCCAAGAAGTGATCCTCTTCACCATGAGTTCGCCGGAGAAGTCATTACACTTCCTTCAAGGAATGATCGTGAATTTGGGGAATATCTTAGTCTTATGACAGTGCTTTGTGAGATTTCAACTTCCCAGTCACAGGAAAATGTTCATGCTAATCAAAGTTCAATTATCGAGTCTCTTCCCGTATCTCCTATCCCCGTTGAGGATAGTGAGCCCGCTCAAGAAGAGATCGATATTTTCCTTGTTCCAGATGATTTAATTCCACCAGGTGTTGAGAATGATGATTCTGAAGATGAAGAGTTACCTAACCTTGACCATCAAGATGATCCATCATTTCCTCGTCCTCCATTGGATGTTGAGAAATGTTTTGAACCCGAAGTGGGTATTTTGATAACCAAAGTGTTTAAGGGTGTTTCTAAACCGCATGATTTTATGACCGATATTTTACCCACCTTTCCCACCCTTGTTTCAGATTTGACCTTCATTCTTTTTCTTTCTTCATTTCTTTCCTTCGAGAGTGAAGACGCCATTTTTGACCCCGGCATCATCACCTTTCCATTTTCTTATCTAGAGCCGGTGGCATTTTCAATGAAAGTTTCTTGTTCTAAGTATTGCTCTTCTCAAGGACAATTTAATTCAGGGATCGAGTCGAGCTTGCGACTCGGTGACCAAAAACAAGAAAGAGAAGCCGCTTCGTGGGAGTTCACCCCAAGCTTATCTTTTCTATTTACTTTCTATTTTATGTGTTGTTGAATGTCTGGAGGCTAGCTGTTTTTCCGTTCTTGTGATGTTGTTTGTACTTGTGTATGTTTGCAGGATTGAACCAACAATTTCTGAAGCCTCTCGTGTTCGGTGTTGTGTCCCGTTTCACTTGAGCTTCCTATCCTTTGTTTGAAATTAGTTTAGGGAGATCCGATATCCTTTAATCTTATCAATTCACGTTTATCTTTGCATAATTCATAAACGGCTTAGATTTGCGTAGAACCCGACCTTAAACATTGAGGACAATGTTTCGTTTTAGTTTGGGGAAGGAATCTATCGATTTGATGTTGCCTGCTTATTGTTTTGTTCTCACGTACCCGTTTTTTCCCAAAAATAGCAAAAAAATTAAATTTTTCAGTCTTGTTATCTAGTTAAATATTAAAAAAACTTGGATTATAAAAAAATATATAAAAAAATAAGTATTAAGACACGAATGTAGGTTTTCCGTTGGTAAGAATAAGAAGTAATTTTTGACCCGATCGAACGTGTAACGTTCTAGCTTTCTCCCTTAACAATTAATGATGATAGTTTATGCTAGTCTCATGTAGACTTTAAACATGCTAGACTTGAAATCATTAGTAAATGAAGACTTGTGCTAATCTCAAGTAGATTTTAAATATGCCGAGTTGGATTATATAAGGCAAGTATTTTTCGAATCTCTTTATTGGACATTATAAATTGCAGAAAAATAAGAGATGGATAGTATTCATTATACGATTAGGAATCTAACCAAGGTATATTTGGAAAACTTACAAGGCCTATAAGAATAACTTGTGGATTTTCATCCCCAAGTTCTTAAAAAAAATGATTAATTATACGTGTTCTCTTTAATTTTTTACAAAAATTAGAGTTTTCCCTTAAAAGTCTAATCAGCATATTTAGATGAAAAAAGCTTATCGATGATGCAGCAACATCATTGGTAAATAAGAATTTTAGTTCAAGTTTATACTTTGGTTTTCTAAAACGAAATTTTTCTATTTGCAAAAATAATGTGTTGAATTAATATTTATAAAAAAAATGTAGTTGGTGAATAAAAAGGATGCAAGTTATAAATCCTTAGTGTTAATAATAATATACAAACTCCATCGCAATAAAGTACATGGGCATTTGTCGGTTCGCTCCCGATGTGACATCGAAAGAAAGGGTGGAGGATGTATATTTAGGGTTGGTATCATAATAAGTACACGAGCTCTTGTCGGAGGCGTGGCCGATGTGTCGTCGAAAGAAAAGTGATACCGGTTCCTAGCCTAATAATGTAAATAGTAATAATAAAGTCAAGTTAAAAATACATAGTAAAAGTTTCCTTTTCTAAAACCAAAGTATTCTTTTGAACCAAAATTTGCAAAAGTCTACAAGGCTTTTTCATCGGAAGTTCATGCGTCTCGATAATTATTCTCCGGATGGGTGTCAAAAGCCTTAGCACTTACCCGATGACGGTGGGATGCTAGAGAAGAAAGTCATTTATGGGGCAAGTGAACCAACGATGTCTTAGCTAAGGAGGTTTTTGTTTGCTTTGAGTTGTGATCTTACTATGTGATTAACATATTAGCCCAAAAGGCCATGTGAAAAGCTTAGCAGATTTCAACTTCTAAATATGTGGATTTAATTGCTATAAATTATTTGAACACCAAACACTTAAATATAGATTTATGTCGGGAAGAGAAATTCACAAGTTGTAATTATAAGTAGTCTTAGTATCTTAGCTCGTACTTAACGGTGATCTTATTTTTAAGCTTAGCATGAGAAAAGTGAAAAATCGGGGATGATGAAGTTATCTTTTAAGACACTTAATTGTGCTTTCTGTTCCATGATCCTAAAATTTACCACCAAGGTAATGAAAACAATACATTATGTCACACAAGAATAAGTTGTAGTTAGGTATATATCAAGAAAAACTATAAAAAATAAAAGAAATCTTTGAAAATGGGAATTCGGGTGTTTTATAACTTGTGATCTCTTAGCTCGCTCAACAAAAATCTTTGCTACTTTTCAAAGGTTTAGTTTGGGAAAGTTTTGAGATATTTGGTTATAAGGCATGTAATATTGCGTGAGGACACGCAATCGTTTAGTTTGGGGAATTTTGATAAGTTTAAATACACATATCTGTTTATACCAAAAATGACCTTAAATGACCTAAAACAGACTAAAAATGGCAAAAATATACTTGTTTTTGTGTGTGCAGGTACGGATATATCAAAAATCACAAGACAATCGTCAAAACGGGCAAACACGGACACGGGAAACGGAAAAGCACAAAAGAAGCCAAGAATTCAAAGCCGAAGCCAAGAAAAGTCAACTATGGTCAAGCTTCAGTCAAAGAAAGTCAAACCTTGTTCAATAGAAGTCAACCACTAGAAGACAAAAACTTAAAATGTTTCAAATCAACCCTCCAAGTTTCAGAAAGTTACCATATTGGTCCCTAACTGTTATTGGGCCCTTAAACCCTAAAAACCATACCCAGAAACCTTTAAACCAAAAAAACCAAGTCCAAGCCCACAACAAAAGCCCAAACCCTTAGCCCAATACCCTTTTATAAAACCACAAGGACCATTTCTGTCATTTTTGAAAGTCCTTTTACACTACACTTTTATAAACCAAACACAAGGACCAATTTTGCCAATAGCCCAAAGTTTAAACGAATTTTACCCGTTTTTAGTTATAAAAAAGGCGCCAAGTTAAAAGCACTATTCATTCATCCTCTCTGTTTCACCCTTAGTCAAAACGAAGGGGCTTTTCATAATTGATGGGCAGGATAGACAATTCAAGTGGTCTACATCATGATGGCAGGGTTAGATTTGTAAAAACAAGTACTCTCATTAGCTATCTCAAGCAAGAATCAGGCGTGGCTATGGCAAGAAGCACAAGGATGATGGATTTTTACTCTAGGATCACTCACGCAACTAACACAAGGCTTCACAACGGATTGCCACGCTGGCAATCCGTGTGAATCCCAAGGATTGATCAAACGGTGTAGAATGAATTCCCAATGATTGGATAATCGTGTGGTACGGATTGAAAGGAACGTGTTGATCAAGGCACAGCCTAGAAGCTTCCCTGGATTGCTATAAATAGGACTCACTCTCACACACATGAGCTAGTTCTTTTTCACCTTTTAAATTTTCTAGTTTTTTTAGCTTAAATTTTAGTTAATTTCAGTATTAAGCCATTTGTAATTTTCCTTTCAGAAATGTAATGAAGCTTTTTAGTTTAATGAAATTAAGTTTTTCTGTCATCATTCTCTATTTACATTCATAAACTCTTTTACTTAAGCCACTTTTACTTATAAGCTCATATAAGCTCTCTCAAGTCTATAAGCTTGAGATAGAGCTTGTGAAATCAAGTTTTAATCCCTACTTAAGCCTTAAAATCAGAATTAACTAGCTTACCTTGAACTTATTGGAATTTGGCTTATGGAAGGGGAGTCAATTGTGGAAGGACTCCCAAGGACTATTACTGGCTTATCTATGATAAGCCAGAGCTAGTAGATAAGCTCTAAGAGCATATTAAGCTTCTGATAAGCTGAAGCTACTTGTAAGTTTGCTTTTAAATTCCTTTGTCTTTAATTTCTAGTTTAATTGCCTAATAATTGCTTATTAGTTTAGATTTGCTTATTTGCTTATTAAAAAGTGCTTATCTGTTTTCTAGCTGCTAATTTGAGTTTAATATTGTTAATTAGTGCTTATTCATCATCTGTTTTTAGCTTAATTATTTTAGATCATAGTAGTTTCATTTCTGTCTTAAAAACATATAAAAACCAAAAATATTAGTTAGCAACTAGTGTAGATCTTTAAATTCAGCTTTAATAATTGTTGATTTATGCTTATTAGGGGTAATATAAGCTTTATGATATCTGGTATTAAGGTCTTATTCATTAGATTATCATCTTAGTTGCTTAATCAAATCTGTCAAGTAGTTAAAGGAGTGTTTGGATTTAGCTTGTTTGACCATTAAAAGTCAAAATGACTAGGAGTTTTTCTTAAGTAAGCTTGATCTTAATGTTAGAATAGTTTTTTAAGAGCTTAGAAGGATTAGTCTTTGGTTTTAAGAATTTTGAGGCTTAATCTTAAGTCTCAGCACCAGGGGACCTTTTTCCCCTAGTCTTTGTTTGTGAAAACTTGAACCAAGCCATTCAAGGCTTGGATTTGCTTGATTTAAGTTTAAACACTCTTGTTGAGTGTGTTTAGTGCAGAAGAAACCATTTTGGTTTCCTGGATTTTGCCATCTAGCCAAGTGCATCAGTAGGAACCTTATCAGTTCCTACTGCTTTTCTTTTTTTGTTCAATTTAGGTTAGATAAAATAGCTTTTAGATTTTAAAACTTAGTATAACCTTAGTTTAGATATAGCTTTAGATAGAATAAGTTTTATTTTCTCATTTCTAGCTATTTCTCTTTAGTAAATTTGCTTTCAAAAGTCATAAAAAACTCAAAAAGTCTAAAAAACAGTAGGAATTAGAAAGTAGCTTTTAAATTCAAAACTCTAGCTTATAGGATAGGGTTTTATCATTTATTTTCATAGCTTAATAGTTGTTTAGTCAGTTTTCAAAAGTTTAAGGTCTGAAATAGCTTATTGAGCTATTTAGCTTAATTTGTCTTTGAATTATTTGAGTAATGATCTAAGTTTAGCTTTTTGAAATCTGATTTCAGTTAGTATTAGGTGCTTTCAGTTCATTTAGCTTTTCAATACTAGCTTCTACATGTTACAAGGATTCTAGAACAGCTTGTATTTTCAAATTTGAGCTTATAATGAAGTTTGTACAAGAATTTTAGTCCAAATAAGCATTTTTGAAGAGCAAAAGCCCACTTTCTGTAACAGTGATCTTCAAAAGCTCTTTCTGAGCTTGTTTTTGAGATTGAGCTTATGCTTCTTTTCATTAAATTTGCTTAAAATTGTGTCTTTTATAAGTTCTAGTATTTAGTTTTTGTAAAAAGTAAAAAATTAAAAAAAAGTGCAAAAAGGGGTGTCTGCTAACCTCGGAACTCACGACCTCACTCTACAAACCCAACGTGTTAACCAATTTTGCTCATTAAGCTCAACCGTTATATCTCCCTTTCTTTTAATGATAAACACAATTTGGGCTTAAGCCCATTTATAAGCCGTATGCTTTATTAAAGCTTTTACCCGGCATATTGTTAAGCTGGTGATTTCTTCGCATCATATTTTCCTTAGATCTTTATAACCTTTTAAGATTTTTCCTGAATTTTCCGTATTTTTTCATTTAGTAGATTATTTTTAAATCATTTTTCTTTAGTTTCAATTTCGAAAATACATTAAAAATAGAAATAATTTTTCAGAAAAAATACAAAAATAGTTTTTAGCATTAGAATAAATTAATTTTAGGTTTACATTCAGTAAAATCATTTTTACACCTTTTAGATATTAATTTTGATTTTAAGCTTATTTTTGAATTTTAAAAATAGGATTTTAATTTTAATATATGTTAATAAATATTTTTTTCTGAGTTTTTAAGTATTTTAAGACTTTTTTCTAAGTTTAAAAATCATTTTTCTAAATTTTAGGACTAATTTGCTATGTTCTTAGAATTTAATTAGATTAAGAATAGTTTTTAATTCATAATACATTCAAAAATAATTTTCAAAAAATGTTTTTCTTTTTCTTAAATTTTCTTTGTCTTATTTTAGGTTTATAAATTTAGTTTGCATTCTTTAGGGTTTATTTTAGTGTATTTGCTTAATTGTCGCATTTCATATTGCTCCCGTTAAATTAGTTTATGTGTTTAATTGCTTTTAATTGTCATTTTAATTGTTGGCTTTTATTTAGTAGTTTATAGATAATCAAAAATATCTATTCTCTCATTCAAACATAATCTGAGCTGAAACGAGGTTTGCAATTTCTACAAGTCCGTTAGGAGAAACGACCCGGTGATCAATCTTCCCGGTTAAATATGTACGTATTTATATATTATATATATCTTTGTAATGTGATCTTTTCTTAAGGGAAACTATAGGTAAGTTCTTAAAACGCTCTTTGGTGAATATTATTATAATATATATTTTTTGCGTGTTATAAACTCACTAGTCAATTTTTGCGCGTTGTCGGGGAACTTGTGTTAAAGACCCGTCGTTTACGTTTGTTGTATTTTAGTTTGAAGATCCTTTCATCCTCGAATTTCATTTTTGTTAAATCTTTCAAAAAATCAAAAAAAAAATTAAAAAATATAAAAAGTAAAAAATATATTTCTTTTTCAATTTTTAGTATAATTATCATATAAATAAAAAAAAAATAATCAAAATAAAAAAATTGTCCTTAAAAAAAAATAAAAAAATACACAAATTTTGTAAAAGAACACCAACATATAATACCGGGCTTCCCTTCAATTACGTATTACAGAAATAAGTTTCCGGTGAACTTGAAAAGTTCCCAATCAAACAAAAAGAATTCCAAAAACTTCCATTTGTGTCACTTACGAAATACGGCTCACCTTTAAGAAGCAATTTTTTTAATAGCAACCGTGAAGTAAGTTGATTATTTTGGTTTAAGTTGTCTCTCTTTTTGTTCGTAAATAAAATATTTGTTTTAAAAAATCAAAAAAATAAATAATAATCCTCTCCTTAAACCTCTTTTTCATTTAATTCCTTTTTTCACATCCTCTTCTAGTTTGTTTAATTCTTATGGCATCTCATCGTTGAATGTCCCCTTTAAGCAAGGCGTCTCATCATTTAAAATCTCTTTACGCGATCAAAGAATGTTCGACTTGTGGAAGTTTGTACACTAAAGAATGTTGTTCGATAGGAAATTTTGAAGACAAGATCCTTAATCCCGTACCCGACTCTTCTCCATGTTGTGCAAGATGTGGAACTCCGGTTGATGGTCCGAGTTGTCGTGGATGTGCATTTTTACGAAGGAAATTCGATGAAGATTTGCTTGCGTATTGTGTTGAAAATGGAATTTTTAAAGACTTTCAAGATACTTCCGAATCATCCGATGACAATACCAACGTTGTTAATGCTCTTCGAGAGCCATGCGTTGTCAATCAAGACCCCGGTGTAAAGTCTTCGCAAGATCCTCCACAGATTGACCATAATTGTTGTTATGAGTGCGGTGATTCATTAGATGGAATTTTTTGTCAACGATGCATTTGTAAATCTTGTGGTAAAGGTGCTCATTACGGTTATAATTGTCCACCAAAAGATCCGATCATTTCTAAACCGGAGCCATGCAATCAAACCATTAATGAAATTCCACAAACTTTACCAAGTTTAGATCCGTCATGCTATTCATTACCTCATGTTTCAAAGCCTAACTTTGTTGATAATTCTCCAAATTTTTCTTACCCACCTCCACAACCCCAGTTCGAGACATATTCGTGCGAGTTATGTGGGAACGATTCTCACTACGGTTATGATTGTCCATCACGAGTCCCGCTTGTCTATGAGCCAGAACCGTGCTACAATCAAAACTTTAATGATAATTATTATCCACAAAATTCACCGAGTTTTTCTCAACAATATCTTTGTTGTGCTTATTGCGGGGGTCCTCACTATGATTATCAATGTCAACCGATCAATGAAACTTACTATGAACCTAATCCGAGTTATGATTATTCCGGTTTTGACCACCCACAACCCCCGCAGGACTCCGTCGATTGTCAAGAAGCCCTTGATAAAATTCTTGAAGAGCTTGAAGAATTAAAACGAGATCAAAGAATGTTAAAGGAATTAAAAAAGCGAATCGCGGAAGAACAAACGGCTAAAGAGAATATGAGTATCGAGGAAATGAGGCATGAGCAGCAATTGGTTGATTACAAAATTAAAGAAATCACGAATGATTTGGGTTATAAAAGATTTCGAGGCGAGAAGATTGATGAAGAATACGAGAGAGATTGTGAGATTAGAATTCGAAAACTTAAGCAAGATTTTAATGAATGGGGCAGCGAAGTTCGAAAAAAGGAGCAAGCTTACGAAGAAGAAAAGTATTCTGCTGCCCGTCGTTACATGCTTTCTATTACTTGTGATGACGAGGATGATTCTATTCCTTTAGGAGATATTATTGCTCGATATTCTACGTCTAAAGCAATCACACCCGACTTACCGATCGAGATGCATTTGTAAATCTTGTGGTAAAGGTGCTCATTACGGTTATAATTGTCCACCAAAAGATCCGATCATTTCTAAACCGGAGCCATGCAATCAAACCATTAATGAAATTCCACAAACTTTACCAAGTTTAGATCCGTCATGCTATTCATTACCTCATGTTTCAAAGCCTAACTTTGTTGATAATTCTCCAAATTTTTCTTACCCACCTCCACAACCCCAGTTTGAGACTTACTTGTGTGAGTTATGTGGAAATAATGCTCATTATGGTTATGATTGTTCACCACAGTTCCCGTTTGTCTATGAACAGGAGCCGTGTTACAATCAAAACTTTAATGATAATTATTTTCCACAAAATTCTCAGAGTTATTCTCAACAATATCTTTGTTGTGCAAATTGCGGGGGTCCTCATGAAACTTTTCAATGTCAACCAATGAATGAAGATTATTGTGAGCAAAATTCTTGCTATTATCCTAATTCTTCCGGTTTTGACCACCCACAACCCCCGCAAGACTCAGTCGATCATCAAGGAATTCTACAAGTCCTTAATAAAATGGAAGAAAAACTTGAAGAAATAATAAGAGATCGAAGAAAGAAAATAGAGGATATGAGTATCGAGGAAATGAGGCATGAGGAGCAATTGGTCGATAGAGAGATTAAGGAAATAATAAATGATTTGGGTTATAAAAGATTTCGAGGCGAGGAGATTGATGAAGAATACGAGAGAGATTGTGAGATTAGAATTCGAAAACTTAAGCAAGATTTTAATATATGGGGAAGCAAAGTTCGAAAAAAGGAGAAAGCTTACGAAGAAGAAAAGTATGCTGCTGCCTGTCGTTACATGCTTTCTGTTACTTGTGATGACGAGGATGATTATATTCCTTTAGCAATCACAACCGACTTACCAATCGAGGAGCCCGATAACTCTCTAAATATGGGGGATGAGCATCTCGACACTATTCTGGCAATGAAATTAGACGAAGTAATAAAGTCTAGTGTTGAGAACCTTGTCCCAATCCCAAGTGAGTTCGAGGGTATGTCCGACGATACGAGTGATGTGCCTACTTGTGATAATAATTGTGTTAATGTTGAGTCCGATCTTGTGGAATCTTTGATTAACCGTGATACTTCGATTGTTTATTCTTCTAAGATCGACCCTATTCTCGAGGAGTTCGCCGGTGAACTTGCTCATATTGCTCCAATTCCACCGAGAATTGTTGAAGCCGATTTTGATCCAAATGATGGTACTTCGAGTGATGACAATTATTTTGAGGACATCGAGTACGTTAGCCTAGAGGAAGTAAATGAAGTCGATCAAGAAAAAGAAGAGTTTGATTTAGATGATATCCTTCAAATCTAAGACGTTATCCTTCGTGAAAAATTGTTGAACGTTAGTCGACTTATTTCTAATATCGAATCTTTGAAAGACAATCCTATTCCCATCGTGGATAGTGATTCGTCCGAAACTTCTCTTTGTTTTTCGAATAATTCCTTATCCGAATTCGAGTCTTTTAGCGATCATACGGAAGAGACGAGAAGTGGTAGTACCACTACTCATGCTAATTACTCTCTTCCCGAGTATGAGTCATTTCATTTTGATAATCCATCATTACCTCGTCCTCCTCCAGAACCACCGGATGTTTGTTTTAATGTGCTTTATAATGATGAATCTTTTGAACCATGAGAAGGTGAAAATATAGTTGTTTCAAATGTTGAAGAGGACGATTCCTTCACATTTACCATCCGTACCTTTCTTCTATTTATCACTTATACCGAGGTTTCTCCTTTATCTAGCTTCACCGGGAGTGAAGATACGATCTTTGACCCCGTCATCTTTGCTTAGAGCCGGTAGTATTTCATTTGCTCTCTCCAAGAACGAATTAATTCGGAGATCGAGTCGAGCTTGCGACTCGGTGAACAAAAATAAGCCGCTTCGTGGGAGTTCACCCCATGCTTATCTTTTCTATCTTCTTTCTATTTTCTTATCTAATGTGTTGTGTTGAGAGAGGCTTGTTCTCTTTCTGATTTCTCGATGTTTGTTGCTTGTTTGTTGTGATTTTTGTAGGATCAACCCAACAAATTCTTTGAAGCCTCTCGTGTCCGGTTGATTTGTCCCGTTCCATTCGAGCTTTTCATCCTTTGTGTGAAATTAGTTTGGGGAGATCCGATATCCATATCCTTTCGTCTTATCGATTAACGTTTATCTTTGCATAATTCATAAACGGCTTAGATTTTCGTAGAGACCCGATTTTAAACATTGAGGACAATGTTTCATTTTAATTTGGGGAAGAAAATCTATCGATTTAATGCTGCTTGCTTATTGTTTTGTTCTCACGTACCCGTTTTCCCATAAAAATAGCAAAAATTTTAAATTTTTAGTCATATATAAAAAAATAAATAAATAAATAAAAAATAAAATAAAATAAAATAAAAAGAGAAAAGAAAAAGAAAAAAAAATGTTAAGACAAAAATGTAGGTTTTCCGTTGGTAAGAAAAAGAAGTAATTTTTGACACGATCGTACGTGTAGAGTTCTAGCTTTCTCCCTTAACAATTAATGATGATAGTTTGTGCTAGTCTCATGTAGACTTTAAACATGCTAAACTTGAATAATTAGTTAAAGAAAACTTGTGCTAATCTCAAGTAGATTTTAAATATGCCAAGTTGGATTTTATATGGCTAAGTGTTCGCGAATTTCTTTCTTAATTTATATAGTCTAAGTATTTGCGAATTTTCTTATTAGAGAAGTTTTAAATTGGCAAAGAATAAGAATGATATGTTGATATACGAATTAGGAATGCTAAACAAAGTTTATTTGAAAACTTAAAGCTTATAAGAATAACTGTTAGTTTTTTCTTTCCTGGAGCGCTAAATGATTAATTATACGTGTTCTCTTTAATTTTTACAAATTAGAGTTTTACTCTTAAAAGTCTAATCAACATATTCAGAGAAAAAGCTTTATCGATGATGAAGTCAAACATCATCGGTAAATAAGAATTTTAGTTCAAGTTTATACTTTGGTTTTCTAAAACGAAATTTTTCTATTTGCAAAAATAATGTGTTAAACTAAGTTTTTAGTTAAAAAAAAATCTATAAAAATGTAGTTGGTGAATAAAAAGGATGCAAGTTATAAATCCTTAGTGTTAATAATTAATATACAAACTCCATCGTAATAAAGTACATGGGCATTTGTCGGTTCGCTCCTGATGTGACATCGAAAGAAAGGGTGGAGGTTGTATATTTAGGGTTGGTATCATAATAAGTACACGAGCTCTTGTCGGAGGCGTGGCCGATGTGTCGTCGAAAGAAAAGTGATACCAATTCCTAGCCTAATAATGTAAATAGAAATAATAATGTTGCAAAGTTAGAAAATAAATAGTAAAAGTTTCATTTTCTAAAACCAAGGTATTCTTTTGAACTAAGGTTTGCAAAAGTCTTCAGCAAAAACGCTTTTTCATCGGAGTTCATGCGTTTTCGATCAGTAATCTCCGGATGGGTGTCAAAAGCCTAGCACTTACCCGCTGACGTTGGGATTGTAGAGAAGAAAGTCATTCATCAGGGACAAGTAACCAACGAGTCTTTAGCTAAGAGGAGGTTTTTTTGTTTGCTTTGAGATGTGATCTTGCTAAGTGATTAACATATTAGCCCAAAAGGCCCATGTGTAAAGCTTGGTCGGATTTCATCTATCTAAATATGTGGATTTAATGGTTTAAATTAATTTGAACACACACACCTAAATATATGATTTATGTCGGGAAGAGAAATTCACAAGTTGTAATTATAAGTAGTCTTAGCATCTTAGCTCGTAATCAACGGTGATCTTATTTTTAAGCTTAGCATGGGAAGAGTGAAAAAATCGGGGATGATGAAGTTATCTTTTAGACACTTAATTGTGCTTTTTGTTCTATTATCCTAAAAGTTACCAATGAGGTAATGAAAACAATACGTTATGTCAACACAAATAAGTTGTAGTTAGGTAGTTAATTATCAAGAAAAATCATTAAAAAAAAAGATTTGAAAATGGGAATTCGGGTGTTTTATAGCTTGTGATCTCTTAGCTCTCTCAACAAAATTCTTTGCTACTTTTCAAAGGTTTAGTTTGGGGAAGTTTCGAGGTATTTGGTTATAAGGCATGTGATATTGCGTGAGGACACGCAATCGTTTAGTTTGGGGAATTTTGATAAGTGTAAAATACACATATCCGTTAATACCTAAAATAACCCAATTAAACCCAAAACAGACCAAAAATAGCAAAAATGTGCTTGTATTTGTGTTTTGTGTGTGCAGGAACGGATATATCAGAAATCATAAGAAAACCATCAAAAACAAGCAAGCACGGACACGAGAATCAGAAGAGTACAAAAAGAAGCCAAAGCGATTCAAGCCGATAGCCATAAATGTCAAAAAGCCTTTCAGTCAAAACTCCAGTCAAACCAATGGTCATACACAGTCCATCCACTAAAATGACAAAACCCACAATATTTCAAATTTGCAACCCGTCAAAATCACTACAAGAAGGTCAAAATGACCCTTCACCCTTATTGGGACCGTTAAAAAACCTTAATGGGCCTGAAAAACCCTAAATTATCATACCCGGATACCAAATAGCCCAAAAGCCCAATCAAAAGCCCATTTAACAAGTCTATTTCATTTCCATAAAAAACCACAAGGACTAGTCTTGTAATTTCTAAAACTCGTTTTAGACTAAAAAGGGAGATAAGAAAGACAAGGGCTAGAAATGCAATAACCTCAAACTCTGACTGAAATAACAGTCAAAAGATTGAGCGCCATTTACTGTTCATTCGTCACTACAAAAATCACCAGCCTAGGTAAATGAGAGGGTAAATGGTTAATTAAAGGTCCATTAGTCAATTCAAGAGCTCGTTAGCAAGATAAGGGTCATTTCAGTCCATATCAAATGGATTACTGTTACTCACTCACCCTAGTCCACACGTCAGCAATGGTAAAAGCACACATAGTGATGAGTTTTTGTGTTAATCTACTCACAAAAGAAGCACAAGCTGTCACAATTAAAGAATGACAGCTTGGCAATCCTCAAGTGTCCATAAATGATCTAACGGCTCAAAATAGAGATTAAAGATGAAAGAAGAATCAAGGGTACGGATTGAAGGATTGGAGTTGAATTCAGGAGGCCTAAATGATTCTTTGAGGCAATAATACGCCCTCACCCTCACATACACGCCACACTTTTTTTACTTTATCTTATTTTACCTTTTCTAGTCTTTAGTAATATTAGCTTATTGTAATTTTTTTTTTTTTCCCCTAAATCATGAATGACCTTTATTTCTGATAATGAAGTTTATAAGTAATAAAATCTAGTTTATATGTAATTGTCTTACTCCCTTTACTCATAAGCTCAATATGGTCTCACATAAGTCATAATAAGCCAATTTCAGCTCTCAAGATCATAAGCTCTTGATGGAGCTTAACTGAACCAATCTTAACTAACTAAATAAAAAACAGCTAAAATAACTATCAACCTTTACATTTTGGATGTGAGCTTATGGAAAGGGAGATCTAAAAGGGAAGGATCCCCAATGTACTTATACCCTAACTATTATTAAGCTAGGGAGCTGTAGCTGCTTAAATGATACCTCTTGTTTAGCTAGATGGATTTTGTAATCTCTGTCTATTCATTTTGTCTTTATCTTTAGCTTAAATAATAGTTGAGTAGCTTTTATTTTGCTATGTGCTTATGGAATCGTTCTTATTTAATGTCATTAGTGTTACATTGTGCTTATTTTATATGTCTCATCATCTGTTTTTAACTTTTTAGATATAGTCTTGATATTACATTTTTTGTCATATAAATCTTTAAAAAAAACCAAAAAATAAATAGTAAAATAGCTTAAGTCTTAGATTATTGCTTATTTAACTGTTAACTCATGCTTATTAAGGTTAATATTAAGTTGTTCATTATCTGGGGTTAAGATCTCATTAAGCTAATTTTCATTTTGTTAGCTTTTCTCAAATCTGTCATTTCTGAAAGGGGTGTTTGGCATAAGCCAATTTGACCACTATAAGTCAAAGTTATTTGGTAAAAGTGCTTGAGTCAGCTGAGTTTTTATAAAACAATAAGATTTAAAAAGATTTCAATGGTTAAAATGAAGTTTAAATGAAATCATGGCCTAATCTCTTCATTTCAGCACCAGGGTATCTTAGAGTTTTTGATAGGGTTGCTAATTTTGTTCTAGGGGATTTAGGTTATCTGTGTGCTTAAATTCTGCTTTAATACACTCAATTGAGTGTGGTTAAGGTAGTAGTAGTATCTAGTGATAGCTGCATTTGGATTTTTGTTTGTGCAAATTGCATCAGCAGTACCTTCAAGACTTTTCCTTTCCCTCTTTTAGCTATTAGTATAGGAGTTAAGGGGTTTAAATTAGGATAGTTTTAATTTTCTTATAGTATTAATATGAGTAATCTCGCTTACTTTTCCATTTCAGCTGGAAATTTTTAGTTTAATTAGCTTTCAAAACAGCTTATCACAACAAAAAAAAATACAAAACAGTAGGATTTAATTAAGTAGTTTCTTCTAAATTGAATACTAGCTAAGGTGCTTTTGTAATTGCTTAAATAGATAGTTTATAAAAGTAGCTTAGTAATAGTTTTTCAGAAGCTCCTATCTAGATTGCTTTTTGAGTTTTTTTAGCTATAATGGAATTTTGTGCTAATTGCATTATAAGTCTCTGATTTTACTTGTTTCAATGATCATTTTCAGTAGCTTAAAAGTATTTCGAGGCTCTATTTTCTTTTCTCATTCAGGTTTAAGCAACTTATAGCTTTACAAAACTTCTCTTGGTTCTTAATTGAACTTATTTGAGCTTTTAACATGCTTAAATAGTAAAACAAAAAGAAAAAGCCCTCCCTTCTGTGATCTAGCTTATTAATAAGCTCTTATTGAGCTCATCATTGGTTCACCCATAAAGCTTTGTTAAAGTTATCTCCCAGCTTACTTGAGACCTTTGCTCTTTTTTGAGTTTTCCCTAAAAAGGCACTTTTGAAAACTCAGCTTCCTTTTTTGGTGGTGCTTAATGGCTAAAGGGTGTAAACGGGCTTGGTCTCAAGGGTTTGGTTTTGTTATTTTCAAGTTACATAGTTTATCCATGCCGTTAGTTAAGCTAACATTCATGTTAGTTCTTTTAGATTTGCTAGTAGGTCCCTAGTTAATTAATTAATAAGATTTTAATTAGTTTTAATAATAATTAAGGTTTAGTTTTAATGTAGTTTTAATAACTCTAAATTAAAAGATAAAAAATTAGGGCTTTTATTTTTAATAAAATACCTGACTTTTTATTTATACCTAGTAAAATTGTTTATAAAATTATTAGACTTATATTTCTAATAGTTTTAATTAATTTTAAAGTTTTTAATTAGTTTAAATAACTCTTAGAAAGTCCATATCTTAGTATCTAAAAAGCTAAAAATCTAATTCTTTTTTTTCTAAAATTTTCTTTACCTATTTACTTAGGAAAAATATAATTTCAATTATTCTGCTATTTTTTATAATATTTAGGATTTAATTAGATTTAAATAGTTTTTAACTCATAATAAATTCAAGAATAATAAAAAAAATATTTTTATTTGTTAAAATTTTATTTTATCCTAATTTAGGTTTTGAAACTTATATTGCAGTTTTAGGGTTTAATTTTAGTCTATTTTGTCACGTTTTATTTGTTTTCCGTATTTGTTTAATTGTTTAAATTGCCTTTAATTCACAATTTTAATTGTTGTTTTTTATTTAGTAGTCATAGATATCAAAATCATCTATTTTCTTATTCAAATCATAAATCAAGCTAAAACCGCGGTTCAATTTGCCACTAGATCCGTTGGGTGGAAACGCCCGGATTGAAAAATCATATTTATCCGTTAAATATACGTATTATATATTATAATAATATATATTATTTGAGAGTGAATTTTCCTTAGGGAATTTTCTTAATTGCTCTTAAGGTTATATTAGTATAAATATTTTATAGTGTATTAAAACTCAACAATCAGTTACTGATTAGCGGTGATGCTATGGTTGTTTGCATATATATTCACTGTCATATAGCACTATTGTCCACTGTTAAAATATTGAGCTCACCAACATTATTGTTGACGTTTTCGAGTATCATTTTCGGTGAAGTGAAAAAGGAATAGTTGCGATTATGTGGGTAGCAGACTTAGAAGTATTCCGAGTGGATTTTCGTGAGAAGTCTTCTTTTTATTATTGGATTAGTATTGGAAGTTTTGGTTTAAGTTTGGATTTTTGGACCCATGTGAGGGCATTTGAATAATTGTAAGAGATTGTGGATTTTAGTTGCAATTTGGGACATCACTCGAGGTTGTTCGAGGTTGATGGTCTTCCATGAGCATTCCTAAAGTTTTTGCCAATTTATTTATTCTCCAGTATTGTATCTTGTTTTATGATGATCATCATATTGCATTCCTGAGACTTCCGCATTGGTCAGGAGTGTGACAGAGAAGAACTTAAGGTGATTGGCCTAGACTATAACCTAAGATCCGTAGTTTAGTCGCATATAGGATCTATGTGCGCGGTGTTCCGCTTTTGTTTGCTTTTGTGTGTTCGCGGTTTGGTGCTTTAGTTATGTCAGTCATTGAAATGTGTGAGCTCAATATTAAATATAACCGGGAAAGGATACAAATATAAGTGCGATGGGCAACGCAGTTGTAAGTGTATCACAACTCTCTTATACGTAGTAATGTTGTACACAAAAATCGATGTTGACACCGTAGAGTGGTGTTATGTGTATATCTGTATATATAGTAAGATATCCTATATATATGCGAGTCTTCCTGCCTACCTAACGTTGCCCATATTCTCCCTCGCATAGATAATGCCGCCAAGGATGAGGACCCGAAGTGCTGACCGGCCTATTGCCGAATCATTAGGAGGGGGAACGGGTGTACGGGTTAGTAGAGGTGGAAGGGGTAGAAGACCTAGGGAAGGTAATGATGAGCGTGTTGATGATTTGAATGGTTAAGGAAATGACCAAGGAATAGGAGCTAATGGGGGTGTAGAGGGAGTCAATGGGAATGTAGAGGGAGCCAATAGGGGAGCACCCGACTTCTCGACTATCATTGCCCAACAATTGCAGAACCTCTTACCCGCCATGCTAGCTCAGGTTACTAACCAAGGAAATGTTGGAAATCAGAATGGTAATGTGGTTAATGAAAACGTTCAGGAGAACGTTAGGAATGTGTTAGTGAATGGCAACCGGGAAGGTTGTTCATATAAGGAGTTCTTAGCTTGTAACCCTAAGGAGTATGATGGTAAGGGAGGTGTTGTAGTCTTACACGTGATGAGAAAGAGAACGTACAGGATATGAGTGGTTGTAGTAATGACCAAAAAGTGAAATACACTGCTGGTTCATTTGTGGGTAAGGCTTTAACGTGGTGGAACTCTTAGATCCGCACACTAAGCCGGGAAGTTGCTATTAGTATGTCATGGAATGACTTTAAGTTTATGATGATACAAGACTTTTGTCCTAATCATGAGATGCAAAAGTTGGAATCTGAGTTATGGAATCACGCCATGGTCGGGGCTTGCCACGCTGCGTATATTGATAGATTTCATGAGTTGGCGAGGTTAGTTCCTCACTTAGTAACTCCTGAGAGTAGGATGATTGAGAGGTATGTATATGGCCTTACTCCACAAATCTGTGGGATGGTGGCAGCAACGAAGCCAAAGACTATGCAAAAGGCAGTGCAGATTTCTGGTGCACTGACCGATGAGGTTATGAGAAATGGATCGATTAAGAAAGTTGAGAAAAGAGGAAATATGGGGGAAACTAGCAAGGATAAGAATGGTAGGGATGATAATAAGAGGACTAGGACTGGGAATGCTTTTGCTACTACTGTAAACCCTATAGGAAGAGAGAATATGGGTACTTGGCCCAAGTGTACCACCTGCAACTCTTACCATGCACTCGGATGGCCTTGTCGCACATGCTTCAACTGTAACCTCCTGGGTCACTTGGCAAAGGATTGTAGAGGTGTGCCGAGGAATGTGAATCATGTCAATGCTAGAAACCCAACTGTTAGGGCATGTTATGAGTGTGGTAGTACCGATCATGTCAGGTCAGCTTGTCCTAGATTTAATAGGACACAAGGACCAAAAGGAAATCATCCAAATCAAGTTGCTACTAATAACGGGGGTGCTCTTCAACTATAACCGACAGGTCTATTTTGGCTCTAAGAGATGGGATGGAAAGCAGATGTGAGATGGGTAGCAGGAAATGAGTGTAGAAACCGAAACTATTGAGAGCTGTTATGAGCTGGGGGGGTAGTATCGACCATGTTCAGGTAAGCGTGTCCTGATTTCGATATAGGCACATGGACCGGAAGAGGAAATTCATCCATAAATCTAAGTGTGATGCTTTTAACGGGGGTCTGGGTCGTGAAAACCATGGATTCACAGGCTATAGGGACTAGGGTTTTCTTGTTTGGACCAGAGAAGCTCGCCAGGATGTCCGTACATTGTGACCTAGGTATGTTTACTTGGAACATAGCATTTTGCCACTACCTAGATTTGTACATCTGCACAGGGGGGCTTATAGTTTTGTTTTCCCACTACTTTACAACATCAGTTAGCAGTAGAGCCCAACGAATTAGGTGTTCCAAAGTTGGAGATTGAGATAGCATACCCGCCGCGGCAGACTAGTAGGCATGGTAAGGTATATAAGGGTTGCAAAGACTTGAGTAATCGTAGGGTAATGTCTTTGACATCGATTTAAGACCTGTTTGGGACGAGGGGAGCTTTGATGTGGTCTTTTGGTATGAATGGTTTGTCCCCCCAAGTATCAGGGGGGATAATGTATTTGTAAGGAGAAAGTACAGTAAGGATAACATACTGAGATGGCAAGGTGCTTTGCAGTTAGTATGAGAGAGACCTAAGAGGGAGAGGACAAGCTGATTTTTTATGGGTGCTAGAAAGCTCGTTGTGATAAGAAACAAGAAGAGATTATTGTGGTTAGAGATTTTCCTGAGGATAGTCCAGATGACCTATACTGGATTTTGCCTATTCGAGAATTGGAAGTTGCGAATTGGAGTTAATCCCTGGAGCAACGCCAATAGCATAGTCTCACTATCGTTTATGCACCTTCTGATTGAGGGAAGTTTGGCAGGTGACAACGTATGAACTCTCAAGACATAGGTTTCTATTCGATCTAAGTTCGTGGCCTTGGGGAGACGCCGAAGATTGTGCTGTAAGATATAGGATGGTTGTTTAGGAGGTGATATTGAATTATGGAGACATTGAAATGTTGGAACTTAAGAATCGTTAAACAAGTACTAGGATATGATGATCTAGTTGAATCAATTGAAAGTGTGCAGTGGGGGCTCAAAAGATAGAGCTGAGGTCAGGGATAGATACATCAGCTGAGAGTTGTGGGGAGGATGTCGATTCTTATGAGTTCGTCTGAGTTTTATCGAAATCAGCTTATGAGAGTTTTTGGAGTTCAACAGTACATTGGCACGTCACATTTGGATCGTCGGAAAGACACAAACAGATTTTTTCTTGGGGGATGAGTGTAGAGTTTGTAGGCCCCATGCCCCCCCCCCCCCCCCCCCCCCTATTGATACCCCCCTAAAGTGATAGATTTATAGACGATTCTTATTCTACTCTATGACTCATGAGGAAATGTAGTGAACTTAAGGTTGTCTTGGGATGCTTCTAAATGGAGAAACTGTTTGTAATGTGTTTCACTATGTATGTGCAAGTTCTGGCTAAGAAGAAGGGACATGTGTATTGGGCTGGGATAATTGGAGATATAGGTTCATGATCGTCCCTAGTAGTTGTGCAGAAGTTGGTTAAGAAGTAAAAAAGCCCCTTTGATCCTCCGACGGAGGTTTGTTCGTTCCTAAGGGATGGCTGGGGGTCTTTACTCATAGGTTCCATGAATGAATCTAGTTTTCTATGAGCCTCTGTCGTGTGTATTACTATCTTGACTCAGAATGTGTGGTAATGACGTTCGATTGGGGTGAGGTAAACTATCGGATATATGGTCATGCTTTAAAACGTGTAGAGGGAATAAGTTGTTGTAATGCGCTGTTGTTGCTCTCCCGATGTGACCAGAAGAGTTGTGGTATATTGGGATGAGTGTCGGGATTGGACTAGGTTGTCTGATTAAGGCAAGTGACGGGAATAAGATGATAGCCTATGGACGTAGTGCGCTGGGTTTTAAAATCTTGAGATGATTTATACTGTACCAGCACCATGATTGAAGTTGGGTGCAGTCATGTTTGGAGCTAGATTGGGAGGACCCATGTATCTGTATATGGACATATATTAATGATGTCATTGTTACGGATCATAAGTAGTACATTCGTGCCTGATGCTTTAGTCAGATTGAACTGTTAGTAGAGGCCGACAAAATATTTTTTCGTGGATAGGAGTGTTGAGTCTTAGTGAGGGGTACTGGCGTAAGTTACACATTCCTTTTTGCATATAAAAAACTATGCTTGAAGACTTGCCCAAGAAACTTTTAAACCGCAAAAAATTACACATACCTTTTGCCTATAAAAACATGCCTAAAATGACCAAAATATACCAAAAATACATTGTATTTGTGTGTTTTGCTATTTATGATTGTGCATGTAATGGATATTCACTAAAGGACAAAAATCAAGCCAAAACGGACAAAACCGAGCACGGGATTGGAAAGAGCGTGAAAAGCCAAAAAGTTAAAGTCAAGGTCAACCAAAAAGTCAACCAAGGCAAATATCAAAGACGAAGCCGAAACTGAAGAGATCTTAAATGGGCCAACCCGTACCCATTTAATGGGCCGGGTCAGACCATTAATCCTTCATTTATAAAGACTTATAAGTCTTATAGTCCAAAACCCATAAAAGTCCAAAACCCTTAACCGGCCCATTCCTAAGCCCAAAACCCTTAAACCATTAACACCCAAGACCTTTGATATTTATATAAATAGGATTCGTGTAAGCCCGGGAGGCAAGTAGTTTTTAGTTTTAATTTTCAGCTTATATTAGTTTACTTTAGCTTATTGTACTTTCTTTTTAAACCTTGTACTATTTTTAAGTTTAATGAAATTTATGTGTTTATGAAAATTCTGTTTTTAAGTTATTACAATTTATGTTTTAAAAATATTTGTTAAGCTTCCATAAGCTCTTTTTATCTTGTACTTCAGCAGTTTAATTAAACTATTTAAGCTTTTCCATAGCTTGAAGAGTTTAAGCCTTTTTACCAAAAAAATACTCAAAAAGCTAAATTGGATGACAAGCCAAAC
>BQNB010082324.1:4281-29362 GCA_026074375.1 Tanacetum coccineum | reverse complement strand
ACTTCATTGTGTATTTTATGCGTAATTTGCCAAATATTTGGAACACAACCAATTGGATAAGTAGACTCAATATGACATCATCTACACAAGTGCGAGTTATGATACGATGCATATTCTTATCTTCTTAAAAAAGGATATCGTTATTTTCATATCAATCGAGTGTGATTGGGTATGAAGGTTTAAGATAATATATCTTGTTACATTTTGATATAATCTCAAAGCTAGACAAAAAAGAATCCAATTTCTTGTCCATACTCAAAAACTTGTCAATTAGATTCAATAATAATATCAATCATAGTTTGAATAATGAGTTGATATATATTCGAAATCTTTCTTGACCCTCACGAACACTCTTTTAAAAGAAGACAAATAAAGATTTTCATAGTGTGTTCCATTAATCCTAAGACTAGTTGTAAGTGTGAGGTTGATGAATAATGACAAGTTAATTTCTTACTTCAAGATTGTCATATATTTTGCTTGTGCGAGAAACTATTTGTTGTTATGTATAGTATGCATAGTTTTTGACATTTTATTAGTGTATGAATGATTTTTATAACCATTTTAATACAACACACATCTTTTGTAAAATACTATATGTTTATAAAAAGAATATAATTATGTTTGTGTGTGTTAGAACAATGCAAGCACAAGCAAAGTTTAACAAAAAAAAATACAATTTCTTTTACTTAAATATTAATGTATTAATATGATATTTTCTTTTGTTTAACCAACCCAAGGTCAAACAAAGCAAGACGTTGAAAAAATGTAGACATCTTGTTGGAAGAGAGTTAATGTGTTGGAAATATTTTAGTGACGGATTTTAACATATGATCTTAGGACATTATTTTTCCACACACTTGACAAACTATTTAACTCTTGTTTCTAAATGGGTTACTACACTCAAAATAATCTACAAGATGTTTATGTAACAGTTGTAAATATAGTGATCTATGCCTATATGCAATGCATAAACAATTTTGCAACTTAACGCATGAAATCTAGCGTAATTCCTATTAGGCATAATACAAAAAACTAGTAACATACAAATAGCATACATGGCACATGTCTTTAGATATATAATTAGCTCAATTACAAATAGTAATGACTACTTATTAATATCTATTAACCAAGTTGAAACAAAAGTAAACACACATAATCATCTAGCATACACATAAGGATATTCATCGTTGTTTTATGTATTAGATATAACGATGTATACTTAGCTTGATTTGATATGAGAATAAAATAGTTTTTCCCTATTTTAAAAATTAATTAAGATCAATATTTTGAAAGGAAAAATACACTATTTTTCAAAGATATATCAATTAGAAATGTCCGACTCAAAGGAAAATGTAAAATAAAAGTTTTACGTTAAAACGAAACTCAAAGTTTTGACCACTATGAAGTATTTTGCATTTCTGACTTATTTAAGTTTAGAATGAATACTCGGAAGTATTTTTAAATGAATGTAGACTCAATTATCTTCGAAATGGCGGGTGGCACGACTTTTACGGACTTACGGTTGATTTTATATGATTTTTCGAAGTTTGCCAAATTCTGCTGAAATAGACAGACGACCCCCATAAAGGTGACGACCCCCAAATATATTTGGGGGCCGCCCTAACATTTATGGGACCGCCACCAGTGACCCCAAAACACGTTTTTTGTTCAAAATCATTTGCTGACTTAACTGTTGAACATAGGACTTTAAAAAGTTGTTCCAGCATATAAATTTCGTGTTTTAGACATCATTTCTACTCTTACGACTTAGACAAACATAAGTTGGCACTTCCAAGTTCTTTTGAGAAAAATTTTCTTCAAGCTAGTATACAAAGTATATGAAATAACAAAATTAGTACGAATTAAACAACAAAACACCTTTCATATTTAATCCTCCTTCATGGGTAATTTGGTACAAGGATCGTACTCTATTTTAAAAACCATTTGTTTTGAAAACTAGAGCGACATGGCTCTGATACCAATTGTCCCCCATGGCTCTGTTACCAAATTGTCAGGGAAAACGTAGAGGGAGGGGGGCCGGGGTGTGAATGAAACCGTAGAGGGGGAGGAGGGGTGAATACGTTTCCATTTAAAACTTTAAATAAAAACATTACATCAATATCTTCCGCCGATCCCATAAATATATAGGGTCCGCCTGATTTATAGGACCGCCTCCAGAAGAGGTTTTTGGACTAAATCTTTTGTATCAAATCACCAATTAAGTTTGATGTAATATGAGAAGTGTCGATAATAGATTTATAATAACTAGAGCATATTCTACCAATATATCCATACTCACAATGTCTACTACAAAGAGCTACACAACCATGACTAACACAACATACACAACAATTCACACAATCATAAGTGCAATGCAAGTGTAAAGGTAAGGCGATAAATGTAGAGACATAAGTAAAGAGAAAGGTAAAAGAAAATGCAAACCGGACACGGTGATTTATAGTGGTTCGGTCACGAAGCTCCTCTTCGCCCTACTCCACTCCCCGAGTATCCAACTCGAGAGTTACTTCACTAATCAACAAGCTCCCTTTCGGCGGAGAAAACCTTATAACGTTGCTTACATTATTTTCTGACACTAAGCTAGATGTCGAGTCCTTCTTCGGGTACAACCAAACCCGTTATGTTTTGTGGCCAACATAACAAACCTTGTGTTTTATGGCCTAAACACATAAACCGCGTCGCTTACAATATTTTTCGACACTAAGCTAGATGTCGAGTCCTAATCTTAGCTAGAACCAATCTACCACTTCACAAATGTATTTTAAAGTCCCCCGCCTAAAATACAAAACCACATATGACATAGTTGTGTGTGTGGGGAAAAAACCCATTTCCAAATATATACATCATTTGGATCTACACACTACTAAAGATTGGAAAACATTGACTCGATCTATAAAATGTAACAAATGTTTACGAAATGGACTAACTAGAACTACATAACTTCCGGATCTTGAAGATGACCGTAAGTTCTTCACATGCACTTAAAAGAAGAAGGAAAGATATAAGAATGGATCACATTTAAACAAGATTAAACAAGTTAAATGATCAAAGATTTAGAGAGATTTAGTGAGATCTAGAGAGAGAAAGAACTGAGAGAAATTCGTGCAAAAGGGTTATGAAATCAGTTGGAGATGACCCACTATTTATAGGAGCTGAAAGCTGACAGTCTGGCAACGGCGGTCCCTTATATATAAGGGGGCCGCCAGGCCTATAAGGGGGCCGCCGCCTAGACTCCGCTCCCTTTTTTTGTCTTTTTGTGGGGAATGTTGTATCTGGTATAGAAGCTTCCATTTTGGGGGAAAACCAGATTTCAAATTTTATATTTAAATAAAACATTTCTTTTATTAAAAAAAGAGTATTTTGTGTTTATTTATTTTTAGTGAAAATACTTTGTAGAAATGTAATGGAGTAAGAAAAATTATTTTTCCTTGATCATCCTACAATTTAATTTTGTTTGTAATACCTTAGAGATTTACATCGGGTGCAAACAAATGTCGGTGTTGATGCAGACTTGAGACATAGAGTGTTGTTGATATGTCTGCATTGAGGATTTGTGATTACGAGTAACTTGCGTACTTTACGTTATGTATAATAGGTTACATGTTTGTTATCACCAAAACATAATGAGATCGTATAAATTAAATATCGTAATATTTGCACTAACAAAAACAAAAGAAATTACTTTGATTTTGAACTTGAGATCTTAAGGTTCTTTCATTTAGTTTACCTATGACGGTTTCTAGGAGATGATCTTTAGATTCTTTAATGTTTATGATTTCTTTGTTTAATGGTTCATTTTCCTTGATATTTAAGTCTTTTTCTTGGTTTTCTATAATTTCACATTCAAGTACATCATCATCTTCTAAAAGTGGTGACTTAGGAGGAGGACTTTCGTCGAATTTTACATTAAGAGATTCTTCGATTCTCATGGTTTTTTTGTTTAGAATAATGTAAGCTTTACTATTAGGTTAATATTCGAGGAATATACCTTCGGTGGATTTAGGGTCGAATTTTGTAAGATAGTCTTTAGTGTTAAGAATAAAACATTTACTACCATAAACCTTGAAATATTCCAAGGAGGGCTTTTTACCTTTGAAAAGCTCATAAGGAGTTTTTCCAAGGAAATGTCTAATAAGAATCCTATTTAAGATATAAGTGGAGGTGTCGACGGCATTACACCAAAATTTTTGAGGAATTGATTGTTCATTAAGCATTGTTCTACTCATTCCAAGCAAAAATGACTTTCAAATCTTAGTTTAGTGATGCGGTCGTCGTTAGACTTCTACACGAAGTTTTACAACTCCCTAGGCAGAGCACCTAATCATTGTAATAGTAGTATAGGCAAGACTCGAGGGGTTGTTACCGTTCACTTAGGGAATAGGTTGGGAAGGCTTGATCACGGTCTAACAGAATTCTAAGGGTTGTGAGAAGATTATTTTTGTATTTTTATGTTTTATACAAGTAAATCATATATTTGAGAGGGGGTTTGGTTTTAGCTAATAAACTAAATAACAACTACGCTAATGGTGATAACAATATAATAAAAGGTTATGTTTATTTAATCATGTATTACTCCCTAGATTGCTTCTCCTAGTGTTGTTGCTTTGTCACACTTGTGATGATCTATGTAATTATTTCCTAAGTCATGAACGAATTACACGAACCCGCCGTCTATTTAATATTCCGTTAAGGCAACGCACAAGTAAGGTAGTATAAAGACTATTACAAGGCCCCTGAGAGTATATTAAATGCATGTGAAATATATTAACAGTGGATCAACCATATAAGGGGCAAGGTAGTATGAAGACTGTTACTCGATGGTATCATTTCTATACAATAATGTTTTCCTAGACATATCAACAGCGATACAGACAAAAGTTGGTCTTCTAAGACCTAACATGCATATCCATCATAAGAAGCAACACTACCAAGATCTACATTCTAGGTTTCATACAATCATAAATAAACACAATAGGAGGTTTATCCAAGCATGTTATAGATAAAGCAAGAACATAAATGAATCAAACAACACATAGACATATTGAATGATTAATTAAACCTTACTTGATTAAAACATAAGTTGGAGGAAGTACAATAGGGTTTTTAGGCCCTAAAATCGTCCCTAACAGCTGCTAAACGAACTAGGGTTCGTGCCCTCTTTTTATTCTAAAGTTACACACTCAAAACCCTAAATTCGGGTTTGTATATATAGGAAAATCGTTGTGATGGCGTCGCGTTTTAATCGTGACGCCGTCATGAAAGAGAATATTCTAGATAATGGGTTGGGTCGTGTGCTCTAACGCTGTTGTGAGATCTTGTGACGCCGTTTTGGTCTTCGTTGTGACGGCATCACGTTGAATCTGTGACGCCATCTCCAGCTGCTAAGAACATTATCTTGAGAGATGTTGGTGCAGGTCTGTAGTCTTATTCGTTTCTTCTCCAAATGAGCCCAGTCACGTGTAATTCTTCCAAATGCCTTCCAAATGTGAAATACCTAAAATAGAACGATTAAGTACCTATTTTGGGCATAAATGCACGATTTAGGAGGCTAAACGACCCTAAAAAGTGTATAAATGACACCTCATCAAATACCCCTACACTTGGGATTTGCTTGTCCTCAAACAAATGGGCTTTTCTACCTATACAATAACAATATGAGGGTCATTTTACCTACTTTTTAAAAGTATTTTACAACACACCCTTCTAGACCTGGTAATTAAAAGCACGGCAAATATATACTAGCACCTCACATAAGTGTTTGGGGATTCTCTTTTTCACTCGGTTGTATAATAAATTTCAACATATGGGGGAAACAGAAAATCAACACTCATTACATGTCATAGCATATAAATTACCATAGGCTTGGTAAATGATCAAACCTCCACCGCTAGGTGCAAGTATTATTCATTACTATCTAAGAGGTCTATTAAAGGGTTGTGGGGTGTAGGTGTAAGATAACATATAATGGAAACAAAAATGGATGGGATATATTTGGGTGGCTTTAGATGAATTTAGAGTAGAAGGGTTAGCTAATTATTTACACGAATATACTTTGGTTTGGTTGCTAAGCCAAGACTCGAACAAAGATCTACAAACTCTACATAACTCTACATCAATCTTTTTTCTTTTTCTTTTCTCATTTTTTTTAAATAACATAATATATCACATGGGGTTTATAATACGTAACCCTACACTTGAGCTTTTACATGCTCGATATCTACAATCTATCTAGTGACCCGATTTGAGGTGGATCAAAATAACATGGAGATCATTTGACAAACATATGGGGGTATTGACTTAACTTTTCTTCCTTATTCTTCCACAAAATAAATACTACCATGAATCCCAATCGTCCCAAAATAGTATTTACAAGGATAAGGACTTAGCAACCATGTACTCAAATAATTAACTTGGGTTAAACACAATAATGTACTAAAAATGAGTACATATAAGGTACGCTAAGGCTTTTTGGGTGTAACGATTAGTTTACGGGTGACAATGCTCTTCATTAATAATCTGAAATCCATTAGAAAATTACGAGAACCATGAAAAAGGATAGGCTCGGAGGATTATATTAGGGGTATCCTGCACTAATAATGAGTGCATGGCAAGGGTGTGGGATAGTTATATGATCGGTGTGACCATCATAACAATTACAGGTTTAAAACATGGGTTAATCCTAATGCCTCTTATCAATCAAATCCTAATACTTACTATGCGGTCTCGGGATGCATCACAATAATAAGTTCTAGAATTTAATATGTTACCGGTACACTCATATAATTTAATACCGATCTTAATGCTCCAGAAAAGGCGACGAAGACCACACGTACACATCCGTAATGACAGAATAGACACATGAGACTGCTCACTCCTTAACTCGAGAAAGCTAAAGGTATAAACTATCTTGGGTATCAATAATAGATACCCGAATTCATATAGATCTAAAGGCGAACCTAACATTATTGGGGTAGAATTCTGAGGGTTATTGTGCTAGTCGTATAAATTCCTATCCATGAGACGCTATTAATACTTGGTTTTCGTCGGTATGTGTCATAAAAAAAATTAAATTTGGGTAAAAATCACCTTTTATTGCTATGTTTCGATATATTACCCATCATTTTAAGGACAAAGCAACAAATGGCAAATGAAAGAATAGTTTCTAAGGCTTATTTTCCTCTTACACTTAAGTTGAACACCGTCCCCAATGTTCTATAGAAGTACCCGTAAAAACGAATAAAGGAAAAAGAAAATAAGGAAAAGAAACTAGTACTCCCATGGTTTGCTCAATAATGGAGAAGAAACATGTGAAAACTGGTTAAATCGTTCTCCAAGAATCATCCAATGAAACTTCCTTAGAACTTCCAAGCTTCTTCTCATCAAATATAACCTGTAATCAAAGACAAAGACAACTACACCAAGCATAAAATGTGCGATAAACAAATATACAATATGAATTTAGGGTTTGACTCAATAAAGCAGTAAGGATAGGATGAGAGAATTGTTAAACTCATTAGGTTTTGCAGGTTTATAACAGAAGAATACATATTTTAAGTGTTATGCAAGTTTTATTTTCAAAAATAATTAAAAAATTTAAGTTTTCTAGACCTGGGTGTTTGACGCCGTCAGGGTTTTTGTGACCCCGTCACAGGTGTCGTGGTGACGACATCGCGTGTAAATCGTGACGCCGTCTCCATGTTCTGTGAAAATGAAATTTTTGTTTTTGATGAAAAATTTCCTGCACTTGATTCCATAAGTTAATTCCTGTACAAATAGCTGCATAAAACCTGAGATTTAACAATTCAATCATATGACTCGAAACTGATGCAAATTAATCTAAACAATTTATTTAACATGCTTGAACTTGGCTCAAAAGCCAGATAAATTCCCCTACACTTATTATTTGCAAAATACCTTTGATTGAAATTAAGACGAGGTTAAAGATAAACAAAGCATGATTACAATATAGTTCAAACATAATAAAACAAACTATGAAGAATTAAAACACACATGACACTCCTAATTTACGGGAAAAGTAAATTGGGTTGCCTCCCAAGAAGCGCTTTTCTTTATTAACGAGTCTTGTAGCTAGACTCGAAGTCACACGTCCTTACGTGACTTCTCCTTCATTGTCCATTTCTCCTTCTACTTTAACGGGAGTGGGGTGTTTACTTTTGAAGTTGTTGCTCCTCCATTGGTTGAACTTCATCTCCTTCTCAAGGTGGAGTTTTATCCTTTCTTCCCATTCTAGAACTAGCCTATTTACAGTCATGATAGGGGCTATAGGCTCTATGTCGTTCTTAACTCCTTTCTCGATCTTACAGGAGGATTCAATATCCTATAGAAACTTATCTTACTCTTTCCAGATCTTAGAGTTATGGTGCCTTTGTCAAACTTAATTACGGCTTTAGCTGTTGTCAGGAATGGTGTCCCTAAGATGAAAGGCCTATTTTCATCTTTCTTAATGTCTAGAATTACGAAGTCCACGGGTACACATGTTCGGCAACATCAACTAAAAAGTCTTATGTTATTCCTAAAGGGTAGATATACGAGTGGCTAGCTAGTGAGAGTCTAATGTCTATCTCAGCGGGCCTCTCGTCGGTTAGTTTCATATAGGTGGTGTAGGGCATGATGTTTACGTCAGATCCTTGGTCAACTAGGGCATTTATTCCTTTTTGGCCTCCTATGTTACAAGGTATTTCGAAGTTTCCTCCGATGTCTTCCTTCCTTGTTATCCTTTTTCTGAGGATTGCTTCGTAAACCGGCCCCTTAGGTGATACGTTATAGGTTTTCCTTTTTGTTTTTCCAGCACGGACTCTTGATAGGAAGTCATTAAACCTATGATTATCGACAAGCCCTTCTATTATTTTCTTGTTGATGTCGTGCTTTAAGTTATATTCTACGGGCTCAGAGCTGGGTACTTCTGTCGTTTATTCTTTTTCAGCCATTTTGATTGGTTCACATTCAGCTTCGTTATTCATTTCGACTTCCTTCACTGGTATTTTTATTTCGGTGGGCATTCAGTGTTGTCGGGTGTCACATCCGTCTTGTCACTTCTTTCTTCCTCTTCTCTTGTAAGGGAGATAGAGTTTACGTTCTTGGAGACAAGGAATTTGGCTTCTTCCCTTATCAATACTTTCTCATGGGTTTTGCTGGTCGTGAGTTCCTTGAGAAGTCTGAACATTTCAGTCATCCTGTCGTTGATCTCCTCTCGTTGCTTGAAAATGGCTTTCTTAAATCTTTCCATTCTTTCGGTGTGCGGTGCCATGTAGTCCCTTACTCGAGCCTCGAATGTAGTTCCTAATGATTGTGGTTGAGGGCTTGAACATGTACGTTCATGAAAAGCGAAGGAGTTCAGTATTGGCGATTCATTTTAATTTTTCGGGTAAGAGCTCGAATGGGCAGCATTGACATAAGCTTGATAAGGGTGCCGGTCGCGACCCTTTTAGTAAGAAGTTAATTTAATATTCAAGCTCAAGAAGTATTCGGTCGGGTGTTTTCGTGATGCCTTGAGGTGTAGTGATAGCCTTGACCGGTTTGACGAGTTCCTTTGTGTCATCCCAGCCTTCATGGTCATAGAGGGCGAGGTTCTCAATGATTTCCCAAGATTCGTCGGCATTCTTATTGCGGAGTTTGCCGCCGGCGGCGCGGTCAATCTCGCACTTAAGATGAAAGGAGACATGATCATAAAAAATTTGGATTTGAAGCCAACGATCGATGCCATGATGAGGGACTTTTTGGAGTAAGTCCTTGAAACGAGTCCATGCTTCGGATAAAGATTCTTCATGATGTTGTTGGAACATCAGGATATCGTTGCGGAGTTTTGCGGTCCTTCCCGGTGGAAAGAATTGAGCAAGGAATCAGGTAGTAAGATCCTCCCATGTGGTGATGGATCCTGCTGGAAGGCGTTCAAGCCAATTGCTAGCTTGATCGCGAAGGGAAAATTGAAATAAACGCAGGCGCGTTCTTTCCCTATTTTCACCGTCAAGGTCAAGTGAGTCCACAAGTTTAAGGAAATCCTTGAGGTGTTGATTTGGATCCTCGGACCGAAGTCCGTGGAATGAGCATCCATTTTGCACCAACCGGATGGTGTCGGATCGAAGAGGTACCACGTTGTTCCCTACGGGGAGCTCAATGGTATTCCTATAGCCCTCGTGGCTTGGTTTGGAGTAGTCTCCTAGAGTACGGATAGGATTCTCATCTCCCATGGTGGTTGACGAGAATGGGTTACGAAATAGATAACACGAAGAAAATACAGACTATAAGAAAGCTAATGTGCGGAAATTAAATCTTACTTGAAAGGATTCAAGCAAGTAGAACTAAGCTAAACTATGATCAGAACCTAACTATTCCCCAGGCGGCGACACCAAAAACTTGATGCGGTCGTCGTAAGACTTCTACACGAAGTTTTACAACTCCCTAGGCATAGCACCTAATCGTTGTAGTAGTATAGGCAAGGCTCGGGGGTAGTTATCGTTCACTCGGAGAATAGGTTGGGAAGGCTTGATCACGGTCTAACAGAATTCTAAGGGTTGAGGGAAGATTTATATTGTGTTTTTATATTTTATGGAAAGCAAATAAACCATATATTTGAGAGGTGGTTAGTTTTAGCTATTAAACTAAATATAAACTACACTACTGGTGATAACAATATAATAAAAGATTGTGTTTATTTAATCATGTGTTACTCCCTAGATTGCTTCTCATAGTGTTGTTGCTTTGTCACACTTGTGATGATCTGTGTAATTATTTCTTAAGTCATGAACGAATTACACGAACCCGCCGTCTATTTAGTATTCCGTTAAGGCAACGCACAAGTAAGGTAGTATGAAGACTGTTACCCGATGGTATCCTTTCTACACAATCATGTTTTCCTAGACATATCAACAGCGATACAGACAAAAGCTAGTTTTCTAAGACCTAACATGCACATCCATCACAAGAAGCAACACCACTAAGATCTATATTCTAGGTTTCATACAATCATAAATAAACACAATATAAGGTTTAGCCAAACATGTTATAGATAAAGCAAGTACATAGATGAATCAAACAACACATAGACATATTGAATGATTAAATGGACCTTACTTGATTAAAACATGAGTTAGAGGAAGAACAATAAGGTTTTTAGGCCCTAAAATTGTCCCTAACAGCTACTAAATGAATTAGGGTTCGTACCCTCTTTTTATTCTAAAGTTACACACACAAAACCCTAAATTCGGGTTTGTATATATAGGAAAATCATTGTGACGGCGTCGCATTTTAGTCGTGACGCTGTCATGAAAGAGAATATTCTAGATAATGGGCTGGGTCGTGTGCTCTGACGCCGTCGTGAAATCTTGTGACGCCGTCTTGGTCTTCGTTGTGACGGCGTCACGTTGAATATGTGACGCCGTCTCCAGCTTTTGAGAACATTATCTTGAGAGATGTTGGTGTAGGTCTGTAGTCTTGTCCGTTTCTTCTCCAAATGAGCCCAAGTCACGTGTAATTCTTCCAAATGCCTTTCAAATGTGAAAAACCTGAAAAGGAACGATTAAGTACCTATTTTGGGCATAAATGCACGATTTAGGGGGTTAAACGACCCCGAAAAAGTGTATAAAATGACACCTCATCAATACAATATGAATTTAGGGTTCGACTCGATAAAGCAGTAAAGATATGATGAAAGAATTGTTAAACTCATTAGGTTTTGCAGGTTTATAACAGAAGAATACATATATTAAATGTTATGAAAGTTTTATTTTCAAAAATAATTAAAAACTTTAAGTTTTCTAGACCCGGGCGTTTGACCCCGTCAGGGTTTTTGTGACCCCGTAACAGGCATCGCGGTGACGGCGTCACGTGTTAATCGTGACGCCGTCTCCACAGTATGTGAAAACAAAATTTTTGTTTTTGATGAAAAAATTCCTGTACTTGATTCCATAAGTTAATTCCTTTATAAATGGTTGCATAATACCTGATATTTAACAATTCAATCATATGACTCGAAACTGACGCGAATTAATCTAGACAATTCATTTAACATGTTTGAATTTGTCTCAAAAGCCAAATAAATTCCCCTACACTTATAATTTGCAAAATACCTTTGATTGAAATTAAGATGAGGTTAAATACAAACAAAGCATGATTACAAGATAGTTCAAACAAAACAAAACTAATGGTAAAGAATTAAAACACACATGACACTCCTAATTTGCTGGAAAAGTAAATTGGGTTGCCTCCCCAAAAGCTCTTTTCTTTATTAATAAGTCTTGTAGTTAGACTCGAAGTCACACGTCAAGTGTCGTAGAAGTGGTCCAAGTCGATGATCTCTCTTGGACTTTCTCTTTTAGAGAGCTTCCCAGTAGTGGGAATTGATTGAAGGGTTTTGGTAAATTCCTCTCCATCGGGGTCACTCAACCTAATCTTGGCATGCCATGATCCATCTCCGGTTTTTGCGGTTTTATATTGCGGTTTATTGCGTGTTTACGGGTATAAACCGCACCGCAGCCATCAACTTATAATTATATAATTTAATGTGGGTGCTTTTTGTTGTACCATATTGATTTTTCCGAATTATAAACAATGCATATATTTAAGGTAAACACACACATTACCTAGAATATTATTGATAATATGCATTAGAAGCCTTATAACACACATTAAATGATCAATGAGCTGTTTTTTGGTTTTATAAAATTAATGTGCGGTGCGGTGCGGATTTTACGGTTCGGTTTTACGGATAAAACCGCAACCGCACCGCATTTTGCGGTTTTATTTTTTCCTAAAACCGATCCACCGGGTTTTTTGCCGAGGGCGGTTTTGTGGTGGCGGTTTTGTGAATTGGCGGTTTTAATACGGTTTTTGCGGTACGGTTTTTGCTCACCCATAGTTCATTCTTAACCTTTAGGTTTTCAAAGTTTCATCTTTAGTCTTAACAATACTTTTTGATTTTAACCTCTACCTTTCAAACATTTTTCATTTTTAGCTCTTTGTTTTTCAAAACTTATATTTTTTATTTTTTTAAATTATTTAGCCATTATTATTTTAATTAATTACACCGTTAGTCCTTATTTCAAGTTTTTCTAACAATCGTTAATTAAGTTCATGTACTTCAATTAAAACAACGATTTTTTTTCCGAATAACAAACCACAACAAAATCACTTTACCTACTTAAGATCCTACAAATCATTTTCACTTCACAATTCACGTTACACAATGAAAACGAAAAGATACTTTAACTTCATGTTCAGATTCGAAAAAACAACAGATCACAAATGCAAGACAAAGTCATAAGGGATTGCATGGTATCAATTTCGACACTTAATTCTCACCTCAAGGTTCTTTCAAACAATGACTTAAAAGGAATTCGAACCGAGCGTGGATTCAAATGGGCATTTGCGAAACTCTTTGATCAAGATGTTCAGACTTTTACAGGCATAATATTTCTAAATGTGGATCAACTAGAAAAGCAATTTAACAAAGAAGAATTTCAAGAAAATGGATCCACGGCTGCTTTCAGTGTACTCGAGACACGGTTTTAGAAGTTCCTCAAGTCATAATTTTCTTTGGATGATGATGATGGTTTAATGACACGCAAGTACTTTTTAGCATACACTCAAACCGAGGTTCAACAATTCCATGATACATTGATCCAACACATGGAATCTGTTAAGAAGTCAATTGATGAAAGAGCATTGCATAAAAGAGAGTATGACATCAGGGTGAATGAAAGACAGATGCAGACAAAAGAAGGAAAGGTTGATACGCGTAAATCATTAGATGTTAGTTTGGTTGTCACAAAGAGCAGTGGGACCTAATTTGAAGAGAAGAATACAAGCAGCAGTTTGGGGAATAATGCATATATCAAACCAGTATATGAAGAAGAGCCAATGGCTGAGATACAATTGAATGCTGAATGTAATATATTTTCTATAGGACAACAACATACTGAGAAACCTGAATTCAACAATAAAGGAGAGGTTGACCAGAATGCTGAACAATGTCATGACAAATGTCATTTGCTTGCTAAATTAACTGATAACAAGATAATGGAACTCTCAAATCAATCTTTTGAATCTAAAAACATTTGTCTTAAAAGACCGTTGCCTAGTTTCAAAAAGATTTTTTAAGAATGGAAGCACATTGTATTGCTCTTGAACTTAAATATCAAAATCATGCTTTAAAATCAGGGCAACATGGTCAATTTTTGAAAGCAACAAGTAATGAAGCCAAAGTTAAAAAGGACATTGATGATTTTGAAACAATAAACATCGAATTGGAACATAGTGTGGCTACAATTACTATTACCAGAAAGAGCATTAAAAATGAATGAGCAAAATTTTGGAACAAAAATAAAAAAAAGACTTACAAATATCTTTATGATTCAATAAAAAAGATACGAGTTCAGAATGACTCTCTAATTGAACAACTGAACAAAAAGTCCATAGAAAATGATGATTTAAAAGCTCAAATTCAGGAAAAGGTTTTTGCGAATGCAACATTAAAAAACAAATTAAGGAAGTTAAAAGGAACTAGTGTGGATACTAAGTTTCCAAAACCATCAATCTTGGGGAAACCGATTCTACATCCACTCAGAAACCAATCATTTGTTAAACAACCGACTGTGTTTAAATCCAAACGACCTAAATCTTTAAAACCACGGTTTACCTCCCAAGTTGATGTGAAAAATGATTTGTCAAAACCAGTCACTCCTTATTATTGCCTACAGTTCAAGAATATTCTTTTGTAAAACCTTATCACGTGCTAGCAAACTAGTAATTCTAGAATAGTTCAAAGAACATGGCAAGATTTATGTTCAAATTACATAGTTCACAAATCACTATCTAGAGGAAGCTAAGAAAAAGACACAAGAAAGAGGTAGGAATTCAAGACCTAGTGCGATGCCTTCTGCTAAATTTATAAGAACAGCTAACGGTAGCAAACCAAAACCTAGGATCAATAACCATAAGTCTAGGAATTGGCATGCATCTAAGACTAGTTGTGTAACGACAAAGATTGCGCCCATTGCAGAACACTCTACGAATTCTAGATCTTTCTCGGACTTCAAACACTTTGTTTGTTCGACGCTGTCAAAAATGTGTCTTTAATGCAAATCATGATGTCTGTGTAACAAAATTCCTGAATGAGGTCAACTCATGTGCTAAGGTTCCATCCCATAAGATAACAAACAGAAACAAACCTGTAGAGAAAATAAGTATTGCAAAGAAACCCGAAAGACAGATCCCTACAAGGCATAGGTTTTCAATCAAAAAGACTACCACTGTGCATGAGAAAACAATGACTCCTAAATCTGGTCTTACATGGAAACCAAAGGGTAATCTTTACTTATGTTGGTCTTAGGTGGATTTCTACTAGAAGACTGTTGAAACTTGCATCAACATGAATGATAGTGATTTACCATTAGGAAAGGAAACATGTACTCCTAATACTGTTATTTATGTAAACTCATCCTCCTTGAGTGCAGGTACTTTAGTGGCTTTCGAATCCATTTCTTCTAAGGGTTCAACAAATGTAAATATCATACCATCCTCTACATTTGTTTAAACTTCAATTTTTGATTATTTCAAAAAATCTTCAGAAAAATAAAATATAAATAATAGAAAATCTTCAAAAAGTAAATACAAAAACAGAAAATTTTCAAAAACCAAATACAAAATTAAAAAATGAATAAAATACCAAAAAGAATCTAATTGTGCAAATATGGGCACGATCAGGTTTCGAAAGGATCGAAAGTTGAGGGTGATTGTGGGATTGCCAAGTCTTGGATAACTTGTGTCAACACAAATAGAAACACTACATTAAGGAACGCAGGGTGTCCCTGGTAATCACCCTCCGGCTGAGAGTAGTTTATAATGCTTTTTAATGTAAAGTAAAGTGAATAATCATGAATAAGCCTTAAACCAACCTTGGAGACCATTTGCCATCTATTTATATGTTAGAAAATGAGATGGAACGAGGTCACTCACAATGCCGATGATCATGGGGATGTCCCATGTTTTAAGGGATGATTCCAGGAGCTGTATGCCACGTTCTCTAATCTTGGCGGGAAAGCTTTGATAGAGAGGGAGATCGTGGGTGATTGACTTGAACAAGTCTGAACTTTGCCCTAGTTTCGTCGAAGGCCTACCGCACGAGGGTAGGGTCTTCACGTGGCAGATACCCATACAGTAATCACCCAAACATGATTTAAACCCACTCAAAAAACTATTCGGAAGATCCCATGGTGCAATTTTGGGTAGAGGAATCCCATTTGAGCTCGAGGGAGGCCTTCGAGCCTGATAGGGGGAGGTAACGTTCATCAAGCCCGCACAGTCCAATTTAATGAATGCATCTATGAGCATTGCTTTGTTACTTACTCTGAATAAAAACACCCAAATCTTGGGCCCCTATCCGCAGACATATAATAGTTAGTACATGATATATGCATTGAATTGTAAGCCACTTGTCATGATGGTAGTTACAGTTTAAAGCATAATACTCTCAAGAGTCAGCCTTGTTTTTCAACCACACTCGATTAAAAATCTTCACATCTAATTTTTACTCTTGTTTGAAATCCGAATAATGCTATAACACCCTACACATGGACAGCTGTGAAGCATTTTATCATCAACTATAAATTCTTCGTCCTAAACCATTCTTTTCCTTTTACTGTCTTGTTTATCTTTCTACTTGTTTTCTTCGAATTGCTATTAAAAAACCCATCTCAATGGTTAAGATAATACTCACTTACTAATTTCACTATGAGACGCCAAAGATTCCATTGCTATTCAAACTTTTATGAGTTTCTGATGAAGAGTTCAAAGAATTACTCGCACTCTACCCCTATTTCCGTCCGAATACCATGTTATACTTCCTAAATCCAAACAAACTATTTTAGTATGCTCCTCCTGATATGTCGAACTCAGTACACAACTTTCCTTTTCTCTTGGCAAATCCTCAACTACCTCCACTTAGTTTTTCTATAAAGTTCTTGATATTTTTAGTAATCATATATCAAGGCTTAACCATTATGGGTAGTTCCAAATAGACCTACCTTTGTAGGAATGTGGCAAACCTTATGGTTGTGAGCCCACCAAACAGCTATTCCGAGGGTTTTCATTAATTTGAGTCGGCTGGAAAAGTGGTTGACCTTCGCCAAGAGGCCCTGAGAAACCATTCCTCCATTTATTTCCGCAAACCATTACCACGTATCGAAGGATGTAAGAGCGATTTTTCTATGTTTAAAACACTATTGTTCCTGCAAATACCCGACAACTATCTTTGGAACAAAACAAATTTGACTCGAAATCCTACAAAGATAAGCTTCCCCCCCCCCCCCAATATTGAGCAAAATCCCATGTTCTAACATCTTGGCCATTATCCCATAAGTGTTCGTGTGTTTCTTGATCCCATTCTTTTCTTGGCTGGCCTCCAATCTTCGTGGGAACATGGCCAGGAACGACCTGTGATCTTAGTGGGTGTCAAGGGTATTAATCCTCCTAATTTCTTCCTTCGCCTTTCTTTTTGGCTGATATATGATTTACCTTTTCTTCTTGCAGAAATGGCTTTCAGGAACTTCATTTATGCTGAGGATGAGTGGTATGTGCTTAATTACACATACTTTTTACCTAATAAAATGACCTCAAATGACCAAAAACGGACATAAAATTCCAAATATATGCTTGTTTTTTGCTATTTACTATGCAGGTATCGGATATTCAGAAAAGGACATAAATTCAAGCCAAAACGGACAAAACCGAGCACGAGAATGGAAGAAGTGTCAAAGTCAAAAGTCAACAAGTCGAAGACGAAGCCGAAACTGAATAAATACTTAATGGCCCCACCCGCACCCATCTAATGGGCCGGGTCAGCCCATTAAGCATTATTAAAGATCAATATATAAGTTATAATGGCCCATTGCCCTTATAACTTAAAACAGCCCAAAATCATCACACGACCCAACCTTATAAGTCCAAAACCCTTTTAATCCTTAACAAGCCCAACAAGAGCCCAATCATAAACCCATTAAATCTTGGTTTTCATCGTTAGTCATTAGGGACTAACATAGTAGTCCCTAATATTTACACATTTGGTCCCTATAACCCTTTACCCTTTACACCACTCATCCCTCACCCCTCACCCCGTTATCAAAATTAAACAACCTGTTATCCCTAAAACATATAAAACCCATTTCCCGCCTAATCTACTATTCACCTATCTCTTTCCCCATATACCCACAACCTGCCAAATCTATCACTCTGCCATCAAACCCCACCCCATAACACAACAAAACCACATTGGCAATCCCCTAAATCCTCATTCATCAAAGGTAGAAGACAAGGAATCAATGGTTGTGATGCAAGACTTGGGGCCAAAGAAAGATGAAGGGCTAGGATGAAGACTTTGGAAGCTCTCACACAACTAACACAACTAGCACACCCCTGTGCATAAGTTTTTTATAAATAGGATTTGATTTTCATTATAACAGTATCTAGGAGAGTAATGTAACTTAGGAGTAGTTTAACTTGTTTTTATTTACTTTACAGCTTATTTTTCATATTGTCATTTAAATTCAAAGTCTTGTAATCCGTTTTTAAGTTTAATGAAATTTGAAGTTTTTAAGTTTTAAGAATCTGTTCCTTTTAAGTTTATGTTACTTTGTGTTCTAAAATCTTTGATAAGCTACTAAAAGCTCTTGTTTAACTCTCTTATAAGCTGTGAAAACTTTCTAGTTTTTGGTTGTTTAAGTTCTTTTACTAAAAATCACTAAAAATCTCAAAAAGCAATGGAGCATGGTTTATTGTGGATGGCCATGGGTTAGTGCTTATTGGATAAGCATTAGTGAGTATATAAGCTATTTGTGAGCTTAAGCGGGGTCTTAACCAAAAGCTCTGGATCTGTAAGTTCTAAATTTCGATTTCAAGACCATTTATGCATCTGCTTATTTATATGCTTAATTTGTCTACTTGCTTATTTAAATGCTATTTTGTCATTTATTATGCTTAATTGAAATTTAATTTGATGCATGACTGATCTAATTATAGCTTAAAATTCTGTCTTTGAGATTTTAGGGGGTGTTTGGGTCCAAGGATTCAAAATGGGTCAAATGATAAAAAATTGTTTTTGGTTCTAGTTCAGTTTTCCATAGATTTTAATTTAGTGTAATAAAGTCAGTTTTAATAAGTTGTTATTGTTTAAATTTCAAATTTTAGTTTTAAGATTTTCATGGTTTGATTTTGTGAAGTTGTTAGTTCATAATTCAGTTTAAATGATTAGATCTTTGTTAGTAGCATTTAGGTGTTGTTTCATGTTAGTTAATGTTTCAAAATGCAGTAGAATGAAGTTAGAATATTATGCATTTGTCCATTTTGGTTAAAGTTAAAATCTGTCAAGTCTTTGTTTTATTTAGTTTAAATGTCAGTTTTCAATTGAAATTTTAAGGTAGATTTAGTTTGATTTAGGGTTTGATTTTGATTACACAAGCTTATTGGGAGTCAAGCTCAAGTTGTTTGAGCTTATTTTAGTTTTTAAAACACTTTTACTAGCTTATTTATAGGGCTGCAGTTAGCCATCTTAGTCTTTATAAAAACTGGAAAAACTCAGCATATACTGAGTTAAACAGCTTTTTTTTAATTGTCTATTTCATAGCTTATCAAAATTTCAAAATGTTTTTTTCTTTGCTTTACTTAAGCTCATAGTTCCAGCTTAATCTTGTTTTAAGCTTTGTGACCCAATAAGGATAGCTTATAGGGTCCCTAAAAATTAGCTTAAAGTTTGCCTCATGAGGTTTTTTTGGTTGTATTTTAGCAAAGTTCTTGGTTTGCTTATTTTAGAGTTTAAGTGTTAGGTCTACTTACTTTTAGTTTTAGATGTCACTTATTAATTTAGTATTAAGGAAGATTTTAAGCTTAATTTGGTGTTTTCCTAGCTTATTTAGGTCGTAAGAAGATTAAACAGTTTAAGCTTTAAGTCCTTAGTTTCAAAAGCCTCTCAGTCAGCTTCTTGTAGCTTTTGCCCAGCTTATTTCCGAAGATTTGAAAAAGGGTTTCTTTTTTAAAGTTTGTTATTTTAGCTTATTTTATAAGTTTTTAAAAAAGAAAAAAAAAAAAAAAAATGTTTCCAAAAAAAAAAGTGGGTCTTTTTAAAAAAGTTTTTGAGTCAAAATCAGTTAAGTTGTATTGTTCTTAAAAGCTTAAATGTGTAGATCATTTGAGGTCTTAGAACAGTTTAATCTAGGCAAGTCTTTGTTACATTTGGCTTATTAGCTTATTTTGCTTTTTTCCAGCTTATTAGATTAGCAGTTGGTTTCATTTTATTTTTCTTACATTCCTTACTCTTCAAAGTACTTTCTGTAATTTTTCTAGATTTTTATAAAGTAGTTTACTATTTTTAATCATTTTATTTCATTAAAACTGTTTTAATTCATATTAAATAAAATAAAAATAAAATAAATAAAATTCTATTTTTTTTAAATTTTCTTTTATCATTTAAAACTGTTAATAATTAAATTTGCATGTGTAGGGTTAAAATTTCATGTTTTAGGTTTTTGAGTCGCGTCTTTACGTTCCCGTTTACGTTTTTAAATTCGTTTTTGATTTCATTTTTAGTTTAGATTGCCTTCTACTTGCTTTTCCCCATAGAAGTAGAAAAGCAAATCAAAATTTGTGATATTCAAGCATTGTCCCACAAACGAAACCTCGACTTTCAAATTCGCGCCTCGTCGAGACACGACCCGGGAAGGTTTTTTGGGGTTTTACTTTGGTCAAAAGTAATTTCCCTTCTAAAAGCCTCACGGAATTCTTATTATTGATATTTTTGGGACTACTTATTATATATTTATATTTATATTATATATATATATATATATATATATAGTAAGAAACCTAGAAGTCAATTTTTGGCGCCGCTGCCAGGGAGGTTGTGAAACGATTATCGTGTTTCGTTTGAAGATTAGTGTTTGAAGATCCTTCCCCGTGAAGTTATCGCTTTCATTTGTGAATATTTTCAAGTAATCAAAAATACCAAAAAAATCTAAAAACAACAAAATCGACCGTTGTGTCACTTGTGAATTCGGCTCACCTTTAGATTACAAACTATAAGAGAGGTATAAGGATTGTCGATCCTACGAACTTCGACCCGAATGGAGAAGGTTTTTAATAGCTTCACGCTTACCTGCTCCTCCGCTTCTTTTTGGGTTTTCTAGATAGCTACCGTACACTTGTTCGATTATCGGTTACTAAAAATATTTTTTTCTTTCTTATGTATTTTGCTATAAATAATCGTCTCTATCCTCTTATTCGTTTAATTCTTATCTTTGTTACCCTCTTATTTGTTTAATTCTTGGTTATGTCTTTGTATAACCATCCTGGTTGCTCGTGTTGTGAAGGTCCGTTTAATGGTGGGAACTGTCCGAGCTCTTTTATATTTATCTTTCAGAAAAGCCTAAAATATTCTTCTTAACCCCACTTTGTTTAATTATTCTCTTTATCCCTCTTTAATTCTATCATCATGTATGGGTTTAAAAGATGTTCGTCTTGTGGAGCTTTATACAATAAATCATGTGGTTGTTCTAAAGGGGGTTTCGTAGACAAGTTTGTTCGTGATCCTAATATAACACCCGACTCGTCTTAACTACCCCCTTATAATTGTCCCAATTATGGAAACCCAGTTGATGGTCTATATTATCGACAATGTGCTCTATTACGAAAGAAATTGAAGGAAGTTTGGTCTACAATTTGTTATGAAGATGAAATTTTCCAAGACTTTCTAAACATTTCCGAGTCATCCAATGACAAAACTAACGTTGTTAATGCACCTTAAGAGCCATTCGTCTTCAATCAGGACCCGGTGAAAATTCTTCACAGAGTCCTCCACATATTGACCACCATTGTTGTTACGAGTGTGGTGATTCGTTAGACGGTATCTTTTGTCAATGATGTACTTGTGAGTCTTGTGGGAACGGTGCTCATTATGGCTATAATTGTCCGCCGAAAGTTCCGACTATCTCTAATCCGGAACCATGCCATAATCAAAATGTTGATGAGTTCCTACAAACTTTGCCAAGTTTTCATCCGACATGCTATTCTGGAGATAGAAGTTCATTCACTTATGATTCCACTCCTAATTTTGTCGATGATTCTCCTAATGTTTTCAACCCACCTTCACAACCCCCGACATATTCTTGTGAGTTTTGTGGGAATGATGCTCATTATGGTTACGATTGTCCACCTCAAGTTCTGTTTAACTATAATCCGAAACCGTGTTACAATCAAGACTTTAATTTCCCACAAAATTTTCAATGTTTTCAATAACAATATATTTGTTGTACACACTGTGGGGGCCCACATGAGAACTTTCAATGTCAACAAGTGATCTTCTACAAACCTTGTTGTGAAAATTGCGGGGGGCCTCATGAGACTTTTCAATGTCAACCAATGAATAAAAATTATTATGAGCCAAACTTTTGCTATAATTCTAATTCTTTTGGTTTTGACCAATTTCAGCCCTCGTAATTTATCATTGATCATATTAATTCAATGAATGATCATCTAAAAGCTCAACAAGTGATGAATGATTCTATGAGTAAGCTTCGTGAGACGTTTTAAACTTGGTTACAACAACGGCAAGAACAAGTGGTTAATCTTGATACTTATACTCCCGAGCCTTCGCAATGTCGGAAGATTCCCATTTGCTACGATGAAGACGATAACGAGGAAAGTTCTATTCCCTTGAGAGATATTATTATTTTTGGACTTCCTCTGTGTATTGCAATCACACCCGTTTTATCAACTGTGGAGCCCGTTGACTCTCTCATAATGGAGGATGAGCATCTTGACACTATTCCGGCAATGAAATCAGACGAAGTAATAAAGTCTAGTGTTGAGAACCTTGTCCAAAACCCAAGTGAGTTTGAGGATGAATGTGAGTGTGATGTGCCCGATTGTGATGATTCTTAAACGATAAAATTTTCAACGTTTTCCAATCCTCTCTTCAACGATTCTACCTCTAGTGATGACGAGTCAAGTCATGAGGAGGTTATTCATGAAATAAGTTTTAAAACTTATTCGACCCCTCTTTTTGATCTTGACGAGGAAATCATTTCTAGTGAGTTTAATCCGATTCATAATGAAGACCTCGATTCTACTCTAAAAAATGATCGTTTTGATACCGAGTCTTATCTTCTTGAATCATTACTCAATCATGATACTTTGATGGCTTCCTCTCCCAAGATTGATTCTCTCCTCAATGAGTTCGCCGGTGAACTCATAACAATTCCTCCAAGAATTGATAATAGAGAACACAAGGAATATATTAGTCTTTTGGAGAGGTTGCTATACGATAATTCATCTCCCCGGCCATCGGGAAATTTTCATGCTAATCCAAATACGATCATCGAGTCTCTTCCCACATTTCCTATCCCCGTTGAGGATAGTGACTCTCTTAGGGAAGAGATCGATATATTTCCCAGTCTGGATGACTCAATACCACCGGGTATTGAGAGTGATGATTACGACTCGGAAGATGATGATAATTCTACTTCCCTTCTCGAGTTCGAATCATTTCATGTTAATTATCCCAATTTGGGAGATTCAGCCATTGATGTGGTGGAAGACATTCCCGTTGATATGCCTAATATTTTGCCCACCCATCCCACCCTTTATATGGATTTCAACTCCATTCCTTCTCATAATGATCTCGGATCCGATCTTGATGTTTCTTCCCCTTTCAGAGATAGAAACAAGATTTACGATCCGGGGATATGCATTGAAGTCGAATCCACGAGATTTCTTGCTACTCATTCCCCCGTGATTGATACTTTACTTCCATTTTCATCCGAAAATAAAAACAAAGTTTTCAATCATGGTGTTCTTGCTTCAAAGGAGAAATCTCTTCCTTCTTCATCACATCAAGGCTTTAAAGCTTCCAAGCTTTTTCATCATAAAAGCCCGATGTTGATTCATGGAGAAGACATTCCTATCTCGGATGTTCCGTTTCTCCATTTCTATCCTCCTTGACAAACTCATGTATGGGGGATCGAGTCAGGCTCAAGACTCGATTAACAAAAATAAGCGCTTCATGGGTGGCAACCCATGCTTATCCTTAGTAGTATTATGTTAATGAGTAAGTGTGTTGTGAGGAGGCTCGCCTCTTCCTTTCTCGTGTTTTGTGTTTTGTGATTGTATGTCCAGGATTGTCCCGGATTTTGAAGTCTCTCGTGCTCGCGGTTTTTGTCCTTCGATCACTCGAGCTTCACATCCTCAGCTTCATTATGGGAATTCAATATCCTAATCTTATCGACTAACGTTTATCTTTAAGCATACTTAATAAACGGCTTTAGATTTATGTAGATACCCTTCTTAAAACATCAAGGACAATGTTTAGTTCTAGTATGGGGGGATCTATCGATTTGATTTTGCCTGCAGCCGTTGTTTTCACGTAATCCTGTTTTTACTACCAAAATACCAAAAAATGAAAAATTTTAAAAATTTTCAAAAATAAAATAAGTGTTTTGTCACAATTTTGACTTTCATGCTGGGTAGAATAAGAATAAATTTTGACTCGATCGAGCGTGTTGAGCTCTAGCTTGTTCCTTAACTTTTAGACTAAGCATTCGCGGATCTTTGCGAAGAACGGAAAATGATAGAGTTAAGTATGAGTTAGATGTTAAACAATGATTAGTTGGAAATCTTAAGAGCTTATAAGTGTAGTTTGTAGCTTTTCTCTCCCATAAGCTTCTAACCGGACTAATAATATGTGCTATTTTTGAAAATTAAACTTAAATCAACAATTTTTGAAGTATAGTCGATATCAATAATTTTAGTTCAAATTTATACTTAAATTTTCTAAAATGAAATTTTCTCTATATCATGGTAATATAAAAAAATGGAAAAAATGAAAAAATAGGTAATAATAATAAAAACTGTGGGCTAATAAAAGCTTACTGCATCTTGTTGGCTCACAACCGATGTTGTAGTCTTCTAAATAAGGCACATAGTAATTATCTGAGACTAATAAAAGTTTGTTGCATCTTGCCGGCTCACAACCGATGTTGCAGCCTTCTAAAAGGTCGAGGATTTC
>BQNB010082323.1:0-20764 GCA_026074375.1 Tanacetum coccineum | reverse complement strand
AAATATGAAAAGTGTTTTGTTGCTTGGTTCGTATTAGTTTTGTTGTTAAATATACCTCGTATACTAGCTTGACTGAAAGTATTCTCAAAAAGCTTGGAAGTGTAAAATACGTCTTTGTAAGTCCTAGGAGTAAAAATAATGTCTAAAACACGTATTTTATGAGCTGGAACAACTTCCTAAAGTCCTACGTCCCTACATTAAGTTACCAAATGATTTTATATAAAAAACGTGTTTTTGGGTCTCTGGTGGCGCTCCCCTAATTGTTCAGGCGGCCCCCTAATATATCTGGGGCCGTCACCTTTATGGGGGTCGTCTGTCTGTTTCAGCAGATTTTGACAAACTTCGAAAAATCATATAAAATCAACCGTAAGTCCGTAGAAGTCGTGCCACCCGCCATTTCGAAGATAATTGAGTCTACTTTCATTCAAAAATACTTCCAAGTCTTCATTCTAAACTTAAATAAGTTAGAAATGCTAAATACTACATAATGGTCAAAACTTTGAGTTCCATTTTAACATAAAACTTGTATTTTACATTTTCCTTTGAGTCGGGCATTTCTAATTGATATATCTTTGAAAAATAGTATATTTTTCCTTTCAAATTATTTATCTTAATTAATTTTTGAAATAGAGAGGAACTATTTTATTTTCAAATCAAATCAAGCTAAGTATGCATCGTTATATCTAATACACAAAATAACGACGAATATCCTTATGTGTATGCTAGATGATTATGTGTGTTTACTTTTGTTTCAACTTGGTTAATAGATATTAATAAGTAACCATTACTATTTGTAATTGAGCTAATTACATATCTAGACACATGTGGCATGTATGCTATTTGTATGTTACTAGTTTTCGAATTATGTCTAATAGGAATTACGCTAGATTTCTTTTATTAAGTTGTAAAATTGTTTGTGCATTGCATATAGGCATAGATCACTATATTTACAAGTGTTACATAAATGCCTTGTAGATCATTTTGAGTGTAGTAACCCACTTAGGAATGAGATTTTAATTGTTTGTCAAGTGTGTGGAAAAGTAATGTCTTAATATCATATGTTAAAACCCATCATTAAAATATTTCCAACACATTATCTCTCTTTCAACATAATGTCCATCAAGATGTCTAAATCTTTTCATCGTCTTGCTTTGTTTGACCCTGGGTTGGTTAAACAAAAGAAAATGTCATATTAATACATTAGTATTTAAGTAAAAGAAATTGTATTTTTTTTGTTAAACTTTGCCTGTGCTTGCATTGTTCTAACACACACACATAATTATATTCTTTTTATAAACATATAGTATTTTACAAAAGATGTGTGTTGTATTAAAATGGTTAGAAAAATCATTTATACACTAATAAAATGTCAAAAGCTATGCATACTATGCATAGTAACAAATAGTTTTTCGCACAAACAAAACATATGACAATCCTGAAGTAAAAAAATTAACTTGTCATTATTCATCAACCTCACACTTACAACTAGTCTTAGGATTAATGGAACACACTATGAAAACCTTTATTTGTCTTCTTTTAAAAGAGTGTTCGTGAGGGTCAAGAAAGATTTCGAATATATATCAACTCATTATTCAAACTATGATTGATATTATTATCGAATCTAATTGACAAGTTTTTGAGTATGGACAAGAAATCAGATTCTTATTTGTCTAGCTTTAAGATTATATCAAAATATAACAAGAGATATTATCTTAAACCTACATACTCAATCACACTCGATTGATATGAAAATAACGACATCCCTTTCCAAGACGATAAGAATATGCATCGGATCATAACTCACACTTGTGTAGATGATGTCATATTGAGTCTACTTGTCCAATAGTTGTGTTCCAAATATTTGGCAAATATATGCATAAAATACACAATGAAGTAGGATTGACGACTTGAATGTTTTGTCCAAAATATTCAAGTAATTTACCTTGCAATGCAATTGGTAAAGTCGTCATCTCCGAAAAGCCAAACATGAGCAAATGCACAACATATGTAACTTTGCTCAAACAATTCAAAAGCACAACTCAAAACTCAAACTATCTTCTCATCAAAACTCTCTCTTACTTTATCAAATAAGCATAATATTTCTTCTTCACCAAATGAGAACCCTTTAACCATCTAAGGTTAGGATTAGGAAGAATTGAACATATTCCACAAACCATTATCGTGCTTTCTTTCAATAAGTGATCGTAAGAGGATTTCGAATATGAAGATGATTATTATTCAAACGATAATCAATCTCATCATTCAATCTAATTACAAAATTAGAATATGAACATGAAATCGAGACTAGGATTTATCTAGATCACAGAAATATCAATCAAATGACCATAGATATTTTTCCGAGTCCTACATGTTTAACCAACCTTGGTTATTCATGAAAAAACAAATACGAATAGCAGATACAACAAGATTATCAACAAATTGCAACTCCCACTTGCATGAAATTTCATGAGTCTAAAGTTTTAAATGTGTAGTAATTACTATGGTCAAATTAAACATGCTAAACTTTAACACACTCTAAAAGGAGTTGCCGACTTAAAAATTCCAACGAGAAACTCATAGTACTCAAACTGATAAAGCAAGAATTGGATGTCATTTTCAAAAACTCAAATCGAACCCATATAAAACTTACATAAGTTTCTCTTACTAACCTAATATCAACACCTCTACCAAATAAAATAGAAATGAACCTTGCCCAAAATTATGGCAACCCCATCCACGAATTGATGGATACTTCAACCTAAATTCATCACGGTTTAGGTAGAACCACCCTATGGCAATTAGAATTAAACATCTTCCTCTTGTCAATCTCTGCTATAAAAGTCTAACATAGTATGAAACTAAACTTTAGTAATCATCATTATTTCTACAAAGAAAAAAACACAAGATCTATTAAGGTAAAATAACCACCTTAAATTTGGATATCGTTTCTAAAAGACAGCAAAGGTGCATTCTTTGAACACTCACAATATAGAAGCATTACAGCAAATTGACACTTTAACATACTCAAGTCATAGTATGACCATTCTTTCTTATAGCTTACCACAACTTGCTTTGCTCTCATCATTCAAACCTAAGAATTCCCCACATCTTTGATTAGGATAAGTGAACCGAAATTAAAGGTACGTATAGTTGAGTGATAGTAGGCCATGAATGAAAAAGACAAAACAAATTTTATCTTTGCTTACACTTCAATAGACAAATATAGAAATGTCTATTTTGACAAAACATGAGAAGGAACTACTAGAGAATATATACACTAGAAATTCAATTGACCTAATGGTTGAATTGCTCTAAGATAGTAAAGGTTGGGTTATTGTGGTATAACCCTAAAAATGGTCGTGTTTAGCACTGAATTGAGCACCACTAGGTGATCAGTCTTATAACGCAATATCTAATTTGATTAAATTTGCTCATCCAAATATACCTTAATGATACGTCTACATGATAGACTTTGTATCTCATTAGGAAGCTACACTAAGCAAGTAGAAAATTAGGTATCTTCTCCTAAACCGATATAGACAACATGCACATCACATATGTGCTTGTAGAAGTATTCCAGTTGATAAACTTGCTCCGAAGTAATGCAATTTAAAATGCCTTCAAGATTTTTTGATTGCTCAACGTTTATTTGCTTACTAATAAATACCTGTCTATTAAAAGAGGCGTATGTTTTTTAAGCAAAATTTAGATAAATAATCTCTTAAGTATATCTATATAACGACATGCTTTAAAATGAAACTGCTAAACGATGTTTTACATGATGATTACAATTAAAATTATCTGTATTTTATTTGGTCATCTTACATACTTACATGTTAAATGTGCACCTACACTATGTCAGGATGATGTCTACAAATAAGGTTTAAGGTGTCATATAGTCCTTAAACATTAATCTTGTTTGATTATGGTGTCGATGATGCTTTAGATAAATTTTGCATGCTTATATCTATATGTAATATACATTTATGTATATATTTTCTCACACTAAAATATCTTTCTTCGTGTCCGCGTCACTAATCTAAATTTTCAAAAGAGTCATAAAATGGTCTTAAATCTTCTAGAGTCTTCCTTCATGCATTTCCTTAATCATCATCTCCCTTTCTTCTAAATAATTCACTCTTTGTCATAGAAAAGGTTAGATACAAATCTAACGCTCCTCCAAGTAGGTTTTGACAACTAAATATTTCATAAAGAAATAATCAAGTAATCTTTAACTTGTGATCGCAAACATTAAAGTCATATCCTGAAAATCCTATCTTTAAGAAGAAGGCCTTTTAACAACATAAGTAAAACCGCTCCTCCTTTTTCACTTCGACGAAAACATATCTTTTCTTCGGACGAAAACTTCTAACTCTTCGACGAAAATTCTTTTCTCTTACACGAAAACAATCTTTATTTCGACAAAAACATTCTTTCTCTTTAACGAAACATTCTTTCTCTTCGACAAAAACATTCTTTCTCTTCAATAAAACATTCTTTCTCTTTCGAACGAAAACCCTCTTAATCTTCATCACGACCTCTTCCTTCTCACTCAACCACGCCTCTACAACCATAGAGATGGCTAATCTCTTTCCTCTACTATTTCCGCTACCACCTTTAAGATAACCTTATACCTCGTCATGTGATTGTTTTATGAACATTCACAATACTTGAGAAGACCACCATCCATCTTGACATTGTCAAGCTCGTCGCCTTCATCTTCGTTTGTTTTCTTTATTATTATTATTATTATTTTCGTGTACGAAACACATCAAGATACATCAAACCATATTCCTTGTAGAAAGTCCAAAACGAAACATCCTCCCATTCTTTCGAAAGGTACGTCTGAAGATGACAACATTCGACATTCTTTAATACCCCTCTAACCGCAAAAACATCAAATTGTCTTTCGTACCTAGTTCAGAGGAATAAGGAACACATTTCAAAAATCCTTCTCTTCTTTTCTACTAGTCTCGATTCTAGACTGTTTTCTATTCCATGCATCGTGACAACTTAACTACTTCATCCGAAGTATTTTAAGTATTTTTAATTAGCGAAATACAAATTAAAATGGTACTCCTCTCATAAAATTCGTAAAGTCCTTAACTCTTCTCTTGTTGACGGTCTGACGCCCCCCAGACCTATTCTGGCGGCCCCTAAATATATCTGGGACCAAGCCGTACAGTTTGTATACCATCATTTTTTTTAAATCCCATAAACCTACACATTCTCTCTTCTTCTATACGAGCTGACGTCAAACCTCTAAACCCAAATCAATTGTCTAATGTCTCTCTATAGATCAATGGGATCCTCATATCCTAACACTCATAAGCATAATTGCTTATGTTGTTAATAGTCAAGTGAATTTCATATTGAAATGTGTCTCATTCTCAAACACAACCCTTACAATCGTCATACTCATAGATTGGTCCTCACTTCTCTTAAACCTCTTTTCTCACCTCGAATGGTCTGTTCACTTCTAAATGGTTCCTCTCTTTCTTAATAGTCTCCTCACTTCTGATAGTCGTCTAACTTTTAATAGTCTTTTTATTTCTGACGTTTCTTCTCACTTCTAAACATTCCTTTTCACTTCTAATAAATATTATCTTCTCTAACGTTTCCTCTCACGTCTAAACATTTCCTCTCACGTCTAAACATTTCTCCTAACTTAATTATTTCATCCGAAATATTTAAGTAATTTGCTAAATGCAAATGTCACTCCTTCGCAAAACTTTCCCCTTTCTAGAAAGTGAAGAACATAAAGAAGATATTCAATCTTTAAGTGTTATTGAGTCACCACATTGTTGAGTCTCTTATTATTCTTCCACCATGAAAGAACTACCACCTCACTTTACATACCCACATTTGTTCCTCAACATTGTCAACCAACAATACACCAAACAAACCTTTGAATTCTTAATCATCCACCTTTGTCTCGATAGGATCACATGCACATCAATTGTTAGTGCAAATGATATATCAAATTTTTCAATAAACCTCTCATCAACACGTTTCTTCTTTAGTATCGCCCATCCTCTCCCACTTTTTGGCTCTATGGAATCATTTTCATTAACATTCAAGAGCACATCGTCTCCATCCTCATCTTATTATTTATTTTAAGTATATATTTTTGCATATTTCGCCAAGATATTAAGTTTCATTTATCTACCTTTAAAAGGTCATTCTCATAATATTTTTGTGTCACCCAATAAACGAATCCCATTCTCATTTATTAAAGTCCGGTCGAATCTTAGTCATTAAGAACAAAAAAAAAAACATTAAAAACCAACGTTTTATTCCCCCCCCTCGAGTCTTTTTATTTTAATCATTTAGGATTGCTGATTTTGAAATAATAGTTGCATGCGTCTAGTTTCTAATTCTTTTTCAAGGTGTCATATTTTAGAGTAAAACATCTAAATGTGCATTTCTAGTTCCATGCTAATATCTTGCTATATATATATATATATATGCACTTGTCTATTAACTTTGTTTTGTAGCACACATCTATATCTTGATTCTTTGGTGCCCCAAACAAGGGGGAGCATACACTAAGGGGGAGCACTTGCAAGTATTCTACTTATTTAAATTGCATCGAACTTCTTAAGCATCGATTGTAATTTATTTGATCCATGGATCCGTTAGAGTCAATATACAAGGAATGTAATTATCATGGGGACGCAATGAGCAAAGGGGAGCTAGGAGATATGTGGGTAAATAGCATGGAGTTGGTTAAACCGTAATGATAGATGGTTTATTATGATTAATAATCCCTTTTGGAATGTATTATTATGTTATTTGTCTTTCGGATGGTTTGCCTCGTGAATTTTGAAAAAACGAGTATGACACGTCCGTTAATGTCCAAATGAGTTTTGAAGGGTTTAAAGTGTAAATATGTCGTGTAAATACTCTAGGTTAATGGAAAAGTATTTTTAAGGTGAATAAAAATGCTAATTAACTTTGGGGTAAATTTTACGGTTGAGTTTTATGAGTATTTAAGTGATTCCGACACAAAAAGAAAGACCCGAGACCCCTTGGATCCCATGGCCGGTCAATGAAGTCAATGGGAGACAACATGGCTTAATTCTAGCTAACATGTCTAAGAATTGTACATAAGATGCTTTCCACTAGAAACATTTCATCATAATCCTTTTTCATTTACAAAAAAATAAAACACACACAAGTGTGTGTGTGTGCTTATTTCGTCCGCCACCTAAACCACCACAACCACCATATATTTTCCAACTTTGATCGAGAACGTGATATTCCGGGTTGATACGAGTATTTGGGTATTCATTTAAACAACGTTTGGGTTGTCCGGTTCGTGTCAAAATCTACATTTTTGAAGATTTTCTTGTAAGTTTTCAAATTTAAATTTCGTTTGTCCTTTTGGGTTTATCTTGATGCATAGATGTTAGTTGTACAAGTTGATCGTCGTGAAAATCGATTTTTGGAAACGAAACGAATAAAAGGGGTGTGTTTGGTTCGTCGGATAAAAAAAGAAAGAATGGGGTTTTTGTAGTTTTGATGTTGTGGTCGTGATGGTTGAATAACATATGTTGCTAGATAGCTTATTTTTTTATAGTAGCTTGTATAGCTTATTCGGGCTTATTTTTAAGCTATTTTTCTTGGCTTAATTTGGGCTAAAATCAACGTCAACCTTTTCAAAATCCTAGGAAAGGTGATTGACTATTTTGTGTTATAGCGTATTTTGTGGACGATTTTGAGCCTTATGGTAGTAACCAAATTGCATAGCGTATTTATTAGCTTATTTTCAAGCTTAACTAAACGTATTTATGGAAGCTTATGGACTCACGACGGGATAACAACCAATAAGTATAAATTAAGCTGTGGCTTAATGGGAGGGCTTATGTATCCGTTAACTTTCTACTTATTAGTATAAGCTTATGTATATAAATGAACCTTGGTTTTGGACTTGCATTGTATTTTGGACTTATAAATATCTTAATGGACTCTTATTGGGCCTTAAAGCCCAATAAGCGATATTTACTTGTTATAAGAGTTTTGACGGACTTTTGAAAGTGAAAATGTATTTACGAAGTGATATTGAGCGATATTTTAGGAAAAACGTTTTAGTAAACGTTAAAGATTGAGATTTTGGAATTTTGTCAAAAAATGTCGAATTTATGAAAAGTGTTGAAAATAAGGTTTGAAACATTGGAATACGTTGTATGAGCGTACGGGTAATGTCAAAATTTCGTAAAAAATTTTTACTTAGAAATTTTACCTAAAAATATGATTTTGTATTTTAAATAATAAAATATTATTTAATTATTTTAATTATTTAATAACTCACTAAAAGACGAAAAAAAAAATATTTTTCTTCGAAACTTCTCGAAAAAGTATACTATGATAAACGTTTTTATTTTCAACTCTAATATGATATTTTCACTAGGTGACTAAGGGTTACCAAATATACTTACCGAGATGATATTTATAATTATATAATTAAAATATTTACCTAAATAACTTTATCTATTTCTCTAAAATAGATAATATAAGTCAAAATATTCTAGAGTAAAGAGATTGATATGATTGTTTTGGGATATGTCCGTAAACCATCACATCCACTAAATTGTTTATAATAATTGTACAACGCGTCAACCTATGCATCAAACATTAAGATTGTTTTTGGAAATGGATTATTAAGAATTGGGACATTAATTGACTAGGTCGTGTCGTCGGGCGACGTTGCTTTTCTGAGTGATTGAGATTTGGTTGAGAAAGACTTGCTGAGTATTCTTTAGCCCTATGTTTCTACTGTTTTCCGTTGGAAGCGAAAATGATACTCAAATGTGTTTTGAAATGTTTGAATTAATCTGTGCGAAATGTGGTTTAGTTTTTTTCTACAAGATATGTGCTTATGACTGCTATTAATATATGTGTATGCATGATTTTTGTTTGGATCGGATGGTAACGACCTACCAAATTTGTATGATATATTGGAGCGGATAGGTACGCCTAACCAAGTTTGAGTGTGATCCCAGCTCTAATTATAGTGCTCCAGCTGGTAGGGACCCTTTAGGAGCGTAAGTGACATATGAAGATAACTAGGCGGGGTAAGCTATGTTAGGGCTATGTTTGCAAATATTTCACTGTCCATATAGCACTATTGTCCCACTGTTTAAATATTGGCACAACTTATTTGGGTTTAAAGGGTAAACCAACGAGCTCACCAACATTAATTATTGAACGTTTTTTCGAGTATCATTTTCAGTGAAGAAAAAGATGAATAGCTTGGTGATATGTGATAGCAGGCTTAGACGTATCCCGTGTGGATTTTTCATGTGAAGTCTTGCTTGATTATTTAATTCGGCTTTAGTATATGGAATTTTTGGTTTAAGTTTGATTGGACCCCTGTAGGGTTTTTGGATAATTGTAAGAGAAGTGGCTTTTTGATAGTGAGTTAGGACTCACACGAGTTTTGACTGTAGACGTAACACTTGAAAAGTATAATGCATTGTAGTATCCTCCTATTTTGTATCTTGTGTTAAGATTTGATCATTAATGTTGGCATTCCTGAATTTTTCCGTCATTGTCGGGGTGGTGACACATAACTAACCATTAAATTGTTTTCTTTCTAAGCAACAGTACCCTTCATTATATATCTTTTTATTCTCAGTTTATTTATAACATAACCTGTACTGTTGGACAAGGTCTGGTAATGCAAGCATGTTCAACATGATGGAGACATATTATTAAATGTTAATTAATGAAGTCTTGACTTGTGAAAGTGTCCTTTTAGAAAAAAATCAAAGTTGAATTAAAGGAAATGAGTGTCCGATTCATTAGGGTGTTCAAAGTGTATGTCTAACCAAAGCTGAACTGCAAACCAATTTAAACAAAAGTAGAGGTTAACCATGGCATGCTAATCTTTTTAGGTTTCAAGTTCATGAGATCCACATTATGCAGATGATATTTGGTTGTCAACCTTTAGAGAAGTGGTTGACCGAACCAGTTAGCTTAGACACACAATTTAGATATGCTGTAAAAACAAATACATAATGGCTTTATTTCAAACTCATTTTTTTACTTTGACATCCAAAGCTTCTAATATATTGTGTTTACTTGTTTATAGCGGTTTAAACATTATATCTCTTTCTTTGGAAAAGGAACTTGATTGCTGTGTATTTTTACTCGTTGTAGAATCAATACACTTATAGACTAATTATTGACTATGTGTTTTGACTATAGAGTTTAACCCTAGGTTCACTAAAATTGTGTTTTGCATCTAAATAAAGTTAGACGTAGATTCGGGGTTTTAGCTTAGCGCATACTAGATTAGATCCTTCACCACTTCTACCAATTACTTCTTCACCTTTACTCCTGAAGATTGTTCCCCACATTGTGCAAGTATATGTATTTGTTTTGTTGTCATTCTTGTACCAAACTTCTGTTACACTAAGTGCAAGATGATTGTCTATAGTTGACAAGTTGATATTTGATAAGCACATGAATGGTAAATGTGTATAATACATGTAGAGTCTTAGTAATCTTTAAACACACAAAGAACTATGAAGAAATCTAGAGAGAGAAAGAGAGTGGGAGGTTGCTTCTAGTGAGAGAAAGTGAAAGAGAACATGTGTATTACTATATGAAATAATGAAACAACCAACACCCTTTCCATAGCATGGAAAGGGTTTAAATACTACATATGGCCGGTTGGGTAAGGCCTTGTCCATGGTCTTTTCCTTAACTAGCCTATCTAGTTTCCAAATATTACTATACGAGCTATCTAATGATAATAATGGAAGTGACCGATACTTTCGTATTCCTAACAATCTCCCCCCAAGGTGAGGTCACATCCATTTTAAACAAAAAAAATAAACCTTCAGCATACTAGCTTTTCTTTAGTCTTGTGCTCGCAAATTTTGTTTTTTCTACATCATCTTGTGATAAGGCCATAGGTGAGCTTTGGACTTAGGCTTTAGCTTGTTCTGATAGGCTTGGCTTGTATATGAACTTAAACTTCTTTGAGATCATCAACCAAGCATAATCTCTTATCATCTTTTTGTGATCTTGTCATCGTCTTATGCACTTGTGATATTTGGACCGACATGCTCATATTGTTGTTGTTTCTTGGTCTTGAAAGCTTGAATAAGACATCTTTCTTGAAATTCTTTCACTATAAGCACATGTGTTTCACTTCGAGAATAGGGACGGTTTCGGGTATCAGAGTGATGGAAACTATTTGAAATTCTTTGACTAAATACTTCGTCACTTCTAGAAATACGTACGATAACAAGAGTAGCGAAAAGTCTTGAAACATGTACAATGAGCTTTCAGATGTCTTTACATTTTGTCTGTCGAGATAATGATCATGTGGTTATGAATCCTAGATTCAGCTGAACCAGGTCCTCCATCTCTACCTTTTATATTAGTTCTGCAATAAAACATATAGCAATAAAGTTTGAGTACAAAAATGGCTTAGGTCATCGCCCTGGTAGATGTGGATGGATTTAACTTGCAATACCCGTAAGGAACGACCTATAATCAGGTAGTTTTCAATTTAAGAAGAAACCCTAGACAGGTTTTCTAGCTTGCAGTATTGAAACATTCTAAACATGTGTAGTTAGATTCCATCGTACTCGAGCATGTTCTCATTATCGGAAACATCCTCAAACGCAGAACAACACGATAAGAAGTGAACCATGATTTATTGTCCCACCGAATGAATAAACAATAGATTTTGAGAAAAGGATCAAATCGACGTTTCCCTTGCTAAAAAGAAAGTGCGACCACATCGAGAGTTTTAAGACATTTTCAAAATTCATCACCATCAATTCAATATTTAAAAACAAAGATTTGATTCATATAAAATCACACCATCGTTTCTTTCTAGTTGTCACAAGTTTGATTCATGAGAATTACACATGTCACCTACCAAGAGTTTGTTTAATGTTGACTCAAGCAGGATTTCCATCGTCATTGTGAATACTTTAGTATCACTCTGATGTTCTGGAAAGATCACACGGATAATGCGTAGGACTCTTGATATATTTACTTGTTATCACAGTGTGTGAATTAACCAAAATTAGTATATGTGTCCTAGTAAATATATGATGATCTCATATGGCTCTAGACTCGCATAGAGCAAAACCATTTGGATATTGAGTATCGGTAGCTGTTAGCAACTGCCACGCTTTCAATACAACTAACTTGATTGAGTAAGTTAAAAGAAATGATGATGTATTAATCACGCGTAATAAAATGAAACAAAAAAGCATTAGATAGATCTGATGTGCTAGGTAGGGTTGTGCAATTTGCATCACTAGAACCATGTAAGTCATCTTCAATGTCAGCAATCCATCTTGTGATTTCTGACATTATATGATGACCAGGTTTTTTGCCTAAGTGTAAGAAGGGCTTCTTTCTTTTCACCCTTTATCTTAACTTTTCTTTTTAATTCTTCGACCCCTTCAGTGCTTACCGAGACTTCATGACTAGTACCTTGTTGGGTTTGTTCCATTACAAAAGCTCCATGATAGTCGACACTAATCCTTATAACTCACATAACTTATTTTTTTACCATCATGGCCTAAGGACTACTACACTATCTAGTGGATTGTCTCCCTTGGGTAAGATCACCTCCAGTTCTGGCTGGAATTTAAGGGGAACTAATACCCTAAACCTAACCACCTATAACCCAAAATAGTTTAAATACATGCGGTCTTTTTGTATCATTCACAGCCGTTAAAATCATTTGGTAAATGCTCCCTCAACATATGAACAGATATTCGAAAACCTTTAGCACATGAAGGGAAACATGCCACTTGAGGTCCTTGAAATTCACATCTTAAGCCATATATTTTAATCACATTTTCTCCCCTTATCAAAAATCTCAAATCGCTTGATATTTTGGATATCAGTTGATTATAATATTCATAGATTCAGGGAAAAATGTCCAATTATTAACAAGCCGATTATAGGAACATTTTAATGCCCCCATAAATAATGAGGGAATATATTTGTTGAGTACGATTAAATTTAACTTTTTTTGATATTTACCTAGAAGAAAATCTTGAAAAATCATACACAGACACGATATAGCCAATATTGGAATACACTAAATAATCACATAACACAAGAAAGTTTATTCATATAAGAGAGATGAATTGAAATCAAGATAGGACAAAATATGACAAAAATCATATTGTCCGTTCCAGCAGCCTGAGGTCATTCCCGTATTCTCTTCCACCAACAAACTTCTCTAGATTCCGCATTAACCTTCTTTGAAAGAGATGCTTGTCAATATCCTGGAGCATAAGACGAGTCCTTCGTTTGTCTAATCCACTCCATTTCCTCTCTGGCAGATATTCCATCCTTATTCCCGAAGCAATATCATGAAGAGCAGTCTGAACATCATTGAGCGTGCCATCATTGAATTTATGAAGTTTATCAGCGCGCATCAATCTGTTTCTGTTGTTTTGATCCTTGTATATGACTTCGTGAGGGTCAGAATATGCACTGTATGTGGTTCTGTTCCTGAAATTTGACCTGAATGTGTCTGGTTTGGTGAGGTTGATCTTCTTTTGATAACTTTTGACACCTAATTGAAGATCTTCCATCCGCCTTAGAATGACAATCCATCTGGTGAATATACGTAATGCCACAATCAAGTCATAACGTTCGTCGATCGTGAGATTGGTCATATTTTGTTAAACAAGTAAGAGTAACATCTCTTTGATGTCTTGTAGGCGAAGTCATGGGAAATCACCTTCTTTAAACGTGTATAGCTGTTGATCCTCTCTACGAACTTCAATCTTGTCCAAGTGACCATAGTCATACCACCTCATAATCTTAAGTCTGGTAACTGCAATGATTCGTTTTCTAGAGTAGACATCTTTTGAAGACTCCCGATTGCTTGCAAATCCATAAAATCATTGACATTTGACACCCCAGTGTGATGTACCCCAGTAGGCATGTTTGTCATATACCACCTTAACATGACTCCATAGATTAGGAACTAAGTCTTCAATCCATTTTATCTCATAAGTAGCAGCCTTTGTCTTTGTAACGGAAGTTGAGTGTTTTCTACTTAAGCTTCCACCTTTAATATATTCCATGTCATTGTTAGTAATTCTAAGGGATAACTTGATGACCTCAATGATCTTGAATCAACAGAAGAGGCTTACGGAGATCGAACGGATACGGCTTGCCTTCTGGGTTATGCCAGTCGAGTCATTCAGTAGTAGCCTTGGAACATTCTTTAAAATGATACTCTAATTCCGTAAGACTCTTGCAGGTGCCTTTGAGTAGGTTGAATGCCGGTCCAACCAGAAGTTCTTGAGTCAGATTAGTAATGTTAAGCTGATTCATGACAAAAGCTGAAAAGTCGATTGGAGTATCTATGAGCTCATCAAATGAAGTAGGAGGTTTTTCTGCACGAGTAGTGACACTAATCCAGGTTTGAGGAGGTCGGAAGTCAACATGTTGTCTCTTATTCCAATCAGGATCAGGAGTAGGATGTCGCTCAGTTTTCTTGAACCAGTCATTCTTGGGAGCAGCTTTGTCCTCGGGTTGTTCATCATTGTTACCCGTGTCAAACTCCTGATTCTTTTTTTTTTTTTTTTTTTTTTATTATTTTTTTTTTTTTTTTTTTTTTTTTTTTTTTTTTTTTTTTTTTTTTTTTTTTTTTTTTTTTTTTTTTTTTATATTTTTTTTTTTTTTTTTTTTTTTTTTTTTTTTTTTTTTTTTTTTTTTTTTTTTTTTTTTTTATATTTTTTTGCACTCCGGAGTCATCAACTGTATGACTTGGCTCCTCTGCATGGGCATACTTGCCAGATGACTTATGATGAGAGCAGGAGGTATCTTTAGAGGAACTTGATGACTTTCCTTCCTTTGACCTTGGATCTTTTTGTGACTCAACTTCCTTGCTAGACTTCCTTCTTTTCGTCCCTTAGTCTGATCCAGCAGAGGGGTCTTTATCTTTGTCTTTGTCGTCTTGACTTTTTCAATGTGAAGACTTCACCATATGTATTAAAGAGATCCTTGTCAGTGTTATAAGAATTGACTAGTGCATCATAAAGCTTCCTTTTATAATCAGCTCTAAGATGTGATTTGCTTTCCTCCATCTTGTCCAGAAGAATCTTTGTGAGTTCGAAACTCTGTATAGAGAACACCGCCTCATAAGTAGACTTTGTTTGAGAGGAATACCTATGCTAATACGGCAGCTTCTAATAAACTGTGACATTATTGCTTAATCACCGCATGAGTAGCAAAATTTGAGACAATACTAGCTGCTATTAGGAAGAAATTGATTATTGAGTTTTGACTTCCTCTATGATAATAGTTCTCACTGTCGAGTCAATGAGATCTATATACTCCTATTTCTCAACTTGAGCTTCTTTTCTACATTCTGCATTATGTGACTTAATCGCTTTATGGATAGCTTCTCCTAGCTTGTTGTCCATGTAGCGATCCACAATAGCTGGAATTGAGGAGATGGATTGAGCATACTGGTCAACTTGCTTCATTTCTGACAGATCTCTTTCCAAGTTGGTGACTCTATCCTTGAATCTGAATACGGATGCAAAGTCTGGAAGTGCAGGAAATGCGGTTGTTACTTCTGAAGCTGTTGGTGTAGGAGTTGGTGTTGTTTGTTGTGGAAGAGGATTGAAGAAATGAGGTGGTAGAGGAATTGTTGTTGGGATTACCGTTATGGGTACGGTAAAAAGAGTAGATTTCTGACTGCTTGGTTCTTCAGTACGAACTGTGGTGTCCATCAAGGAAGCAATCTCATTGTCAGCTGGAGAAACGTTCTCAAAGTTTAGAAGCTTCTCTGTGAAGTCGGATGAGACAGAAGAACTTTGCATTGGACCTTCAGTCTTCTGTGTGTCATGGACAGTTGTAAGTGTCACATGAGCATCTTCTTCTTCCTGCTCAAACCCTGACTCTTGAGAGACATTGTGTTGATCTGCTCCACCCTGATCAGCATCAGTCATTTCTACATCTTCTTTCCTTAAGTTCACATTTACATCTTTGTACAATTCTTCACCATCATCTGACTCTTCCTCATTATCTTCTTTATCAGTGAATTCATCAACATTTTCTTCTTCTTCTTCTTCATGTTCTTCATTGAACTGATTGAGATTAGGAATCTCATCTCTGTCTGAATCAGTCCTTTCTTGATCACCATCATCATCATCATCATCATCACCATCATTATCATCATCATCATCATTACCATCACTATCATCACCATCATCATTACCCTCATCATCTTCAGTATCATCTTCATCATCATCATCTTCTTCTCCACTATCACCCCAAGACTCTTTGTCACTTTCAGAATCATATTTGGGTACATCAGGAACCCCTGGTTTAGTACCAGTTCCTTTATTTGCACCAGATGTCTTGCGTTGTTGCTCACCAGGAACCCATGATTCAAAATTAGTTCCATCACCTAAGCCACTTGCTTGAGAGATATAAAAGTATTTCTTGCTTTGTTTTGTAGCCTCCTTGAGCTGACCAGCTTCAATTAGAGCATAACTTCGATAGAACATTCAAACCTTTCCCTATCAGCCTGAACGTGCCTACTTCTTATCGATTTAGTTTAGAAAGCAGGCATCCTTCTTGGCAGGTAACATCTTTCTTAGCTTTGGTAGGCTTCTTCTTGGAAGGAGTTTCCTCAGATGAATAGGCTGAATCATATTTTTGCTTTAGGTTATCTTTGAATTTAGGGGTTCAGAAGCTCCTGAAGCAAACATTCCATAAAAATCTTGTCAAGCTCAGAGTCCAGCATGGTCTTGATTCCTCCATTGCTATAAAAGGAGAATGCACCATAAATAAGCAACAACATGGTATGGATAAGAACTCATGGTCCCCAGTAAACTATCATCAATGCGCATAGGTGCATGAACGTTTCAATTACAAAATGAGATAGACTTATCTTTTTGAGGAAGTGATGAATGATAATCATCAATGAACTAGGGATAGAACAACTTTCTAGTTTCTTAGAAACTATATAATCAATCTGGCAGACCAAGTGCTCCCCGGAATAAAGCAAAAAAAAAAAAAAAAAAACAAAGACCCCAGAATCATCTTGTAGTACATTCCCTATAGGATTTAAACTCTTGAAAGTTAAATCTTATCAAGACCAGATACCTTTTCACAGAGACATTTGTTGATGATTGATGCAAAGGTTCTCCATGGTTGGTGGAGATGATCAACAATCACATCACTAATGTACTTGAGACTCAATCCAAATGACAAGTCTAAGAAGAAATGATATGCTATCCGCTTCAGATGGAGGTTTCACATCAAATTCATTACCCAGAATCTCACGGATGATGAAATTTCTCTAAATACTATTCACAATCACAAGAAAACCTTTTGTTATCAATCTTGAATTGATATACTGTTTTATGTTTGGTGACGGTAGCCTAGAATTGATGCATATAGATGACTGAGACTTCAACAGTGATAAGGAAAGCAGGATAGCAAGTAGTAAGAGCAAGGGCATCCAACACTACTTGATAAGTAGGTTCCTTTGGCTTCATTCTTGGATTAATCCTTATGTTACATTTTTTGATGACACGGTGGTTTTCTAGAGAAACTAAGGCATTGTCCAGTTCAATTTGTTGAGCTTTAGAAGTCATGATTCTGCTAAGAGTTTGCCAATACAGTTTATATATAACCAAGTTTATATATGACACTATATGACATTCTATTTAAAGATAGGCAGGCATTTAGATTGCAAAATTAAGATTATTAATCAAAGGATTAAGCAAACTTAGACAAGCAAACATGTAGCACACATAGGAGAAATACTACGCAAAACAAAATCGCCTCCTTAATAACACATTAATTCACACCTAAGTAAGTAAGACAATACCGCCACCTTATAAGAGAAAAACTAATTTCGCCACCTTAAGAAGAAAAATCTAATTCGTTCTCCTTAAGAGAAAAGCTCTAAATTTGGCCACCTAAAAGGAAAAAATCTAATTCGCTCTTTAAGGAAAAAAATCCTAATCCGCTTCTAAAGGGAAACTTTTAAATTCGCCTCCTTATGGAGAAATTCAATTCGCCTCCAAAAGGGAAAATTCTAATTCTCCACTATGAGAAATTCTAATTCGCCTTCCCCATTCGTCCTCCTAAAGGGAAAATTCTAATTCACGCCTCCCTAAGGAAAAATTCTAATAATTCGCCTCCTAAAAGGGGGGGGTGACAAATTCTCCTCTCTAAAGGATGGGACTAATACGCCTCCTGAAGAGGTATAAATCGCCATCCTATTAGTCAGAGCCTAATTCCCCTTGATAATTCAAAGTTATAAACTTAATGTTTCTAAACATCAAAAATCATTCAAACAGGAACTATAGCAACACATAACATCATATGACCCATCTCAATCAAGAATTATCCAAAAAAATTGCGACAAAGCTCAAAACGAACTTGAAATCACATAAATCACATTCATAAGTTTAATTTATGTTCAAACAAAAGATATTAAGGCTTAAATGCATACAAGAGTGGGTTCTAACACTTTCTAAACACAAACCCATTTACGTTTCCTATTTCTACCCATTTTCCTACAATTTCGCACACAAGAATCATCAAAAACCTAATCAATGTTTGTCCCCATCAAAAACTGTTATAAACGAGTCATCTATATCCTATTGGGATCAAAACCCCTCAATCAATTTCAACTTTAACCCACTTTTGATTTTGACGAACCCTAAATCAAGTTTTAGGGTTTTCGAGCTCTAGTGACTGAAATTGATTAATTCCTTTTGATTATAGACTCTTTAGGATGTAAAGATAGTATTTCTAGTTATACCTTAAGCTTGAAACGGACTGGTTGAGGTGTTCTTGATGATGACGATTCAAATAAGGTGGGAGGGAAAAATTTTAATGAGTGTGTGTGTTTGGTACTATGTAGAAACGAGGGGGGGAGGGATTTATAAAACAACTTTCATTTTTAACCCTTTTGCCCCCTCAACTATTATAACCCCTAACACCAATTAGTAGTAATTTATTTATTAGGAATAAACAAGTTAAACAAATGGCACATAATAGACCCAACTGTTTTAACTACCACACTAGCAACTATTTTTGCATTTAATTCCTACGGATAAACCATAACAGATAAGGAACACATAAGTTAAAAAACTTAAATTAACACCCCATAATTGATTTGACCACCGTAAATATTTAAAACCGTTTCCTTTTTATCACAAACAGATTTTATGAAGAAGATATTTGACATTTTCTCCCCCTCGAAAAATGACCCGTTTTCTATTTAAAAGAATGTACGTCCGTTGTTTGAGTGTTAAATGTCTTTGAAAATATTTTCCGATGATATTTTGATATAAATGGGTTGATAATGTTGAAAAAAACAACACCAAAAAGCAAATAAGATTTCTCTTATTATAACACATAAGCACATTGACACAAACGTACACATATGGAATTATAGAAGCACGGGTTGTGTTGCAAAGTAAATACAAGCCATTGCATGGTCATAAAGTAGACCATTCCCTAGAAATAACTATCCCGTTTGTGAGGTCCAGTTAACATTATTGAAATACGTTGTCCTTTTAAAGATGATGACCAGGTGTGCATCGAAGATAATAGCAATCCTATTTGCATGTTTTAAAAGCTTTTGAACTTCTGTCGAACTAATTATACAACCACGTATCATTAATAAATTGACATTTTAAAGGCCGTAAATGTTTATCGATTTTCAGAATACAAGCCAGATACATATTTATATAAATTTTTCCCCTGATTTTATTAACTTTTATTTTTAATTTTCTTTTTGAAAAAGTTATATAAAAGAAAAATATTTATGTGTTTTTATGTTTTCTTATGTACATATGATACATGATATACCGCGAGTAACCACCTTTACTCGTCCTCTTCCTCTGTCAGACGTTTTAGCGTTTCCGGAGACATGCTTCTCATACCGAGCTTCTCGATCAGGAAATTAAATCTTTCTCTTGGCAAGTGTTTGGTAAAGATGTCAGTTAGTTGATATTCCGTCCGAACAAAGTAAAGTTTCACTATTCCATTCTCCACCCGCTCCTTTATAAAATGGTAACGTACATCGATGTGCTTTGCTCTTGAGTGTTGAACGTTGTTGCAGCATAGAGCAATTGCACTTTTGTTGTCATAGTATAGAGGAATCTTATTGAATTGAAAACCATAATTTGTTAGCTGTGAACGCATAGGATTTGAGCAAAACACCCAAATAAGGCAATATATTCTGCCTTTGTACTTGAGATCGCAGTGCTCTTTTGCTTCTTGGAAGACCAGCTAACAAGTTTATCACCTAAGAATTGAGCGCTTCCTGATGTACAGCGTATAGTGTCCTGACACCCCGCGTGATCTGCGTCTGCAGATGCTGTTAGAGACATACCGGTATCCTTCGAGTACCAGAGACCCATGTTAATGGTTCCCTTTATGTAACATTTCTCATTTCAGGTCATTTATGACTTTATTTATCTAATTATTTATTTTTTTGGCTTTTGCGCGTTTGCTTTTAATTATTATCGTATAGTTAAATTGCGTAAACTAAAAACCATCATTCAACTTAAACGGACACCAAACAAGTTAAAATTTACGTCAAACAAGTGTTATAGAATTATTTAGAGTATAATTCATAACCTTTCATATTTTATTTTTATCGATTACGTAAAACACTTACGTTTCGCAATAAAATACATTTAGACACACCTGAGAAATACCTAGACTTATCTAGACTCAAACCAATACCCACTTTTATTCCCTAAACACAATAATTATA
>BQNB010082322.1:0-29362 GCA_026074375.1 Tanacetum coccineum | reverse complement strand
CCCCCTCAAAAGAAGTTTCGTCTCAATTTCTCTAAGATATCAATGACATACTTAGGAGCTTTGTAGATAGAGAATAAATAAGTACACAGTGCACCAAGAACAGATTTAAATATGGCGAGTCTACCTCCAAATGAGAGATTTCTAGCTTTTTGGGAGGTAAGTTTTTCTAAAAATTCTCAATGATAGGTTTCCAATTCTCCCCTTTGTTCATGTTAGCTCCAATGGGTAGACCGAGATAGGTGCATAGGGAGGGAAAGAAAGAAGGTTGTAGGTTGGATTTAAGGCAAGGGAGGGAGTTTCATTGAAAGGAATCCCTATTCAAAAAATTTGAATTTTGAGAAAATAACTTTCAACCAGGACGTCACGTGAGAAACATCCTCAGAAATACGATAATGGTTTTTCATCACTCTCAAATCATTTTTCTCATTCAAACTCCAATCTTCCGACTGTATCGATTTTCCAGCACAGCCTCATTGGGGATAAACGACCCGGGAAAATTCTATACTACTTCTCGGTTTTATTGATTATGCTTTTAGACTATTCTTACTATATATATATTGTATATTTTATTATATATTATATATATTTTAAGGTGTAGTTTAGCAGCAATCAACTACTTTGTAGGAGATCCATTAACAATCACCAAAGTAGAAGCCGAATCAAGACACCCCGGGATCCTTTTCCTCCAAATAATACTAAACCTCATTTGTTCCATAGTATGATCTAAGAAATCATAATCAAGAGTATCAAAAGCCTTTTCATAATTGACTTTTAGCATGAAAAGGCGCTCTTAATTTTTTGCAGCCCATGATAGGATTTCATTTACCATTAACGGGCCATCAATGATTTGCCTCCCTTTAATGAATGTCGTTTGAACCTCACTAACAACCAAACCAACTTCTTTTACAAAATGATTTACAAGTAGTTTGTCTATGACCTTGTAAAGGCACCCAATCAGACTAATCGGTCTATAGTCTTTGATATGTAAAGGGTCATTAGTCTTGGGAACTAAGGTAATGAAAGAGGAGTTGCAACCTCTTGGAATGTGTCCGTCAACTTTAAATCTTTTCACCACTCCAATAAAGTCATTACCGACAGTATCCCAGTAATATTTTATAAACTTAAAAGTAAAATCATCGGGACTCGGAGCTTTTTCACCCCCCACAACTCCAAACCGCGTCTTTAATCTCTAGCGTAGTAAATGGTGCATCTAGAGAAGAAGCTTCACTCATGGAGAGTGACCTAAAATGAACGCTAATGAAGGTCGGGAAAATAATGAAAGATTTTTAAAATTTAGTTTTATGGAGGTTAAAGATGTAAGAAGTTACGAAATAAGGGTCTGAGATCCAATTGCCATTAATGAACAACCCGTTAATAAGAAATCGCGAGAATTTATTGTTAAGCATTCTATGGAAGAATTTAGAGTTCTCATCACCTTTGATAGCCCATTTGATTTTTGCCTTTTGCAAGAGATCCATGTTCTCTTTATGTTCCAGCTCTTGTATACTCTTTAAACAAGATAGAAGCTAGGCTATTTCTTCATTATTCAAGCCCTCATTCTCGGCTTTACTTTCCAACATTTTCATTTTCGCCATGAGAGAGTCTAACAAACACTCATTCTTTTTCACCATACGATTTTTCCATAGTCTAATAAGAGATTTTATATGTTGAAATTTTCTTTTAAGGACAGTGGCCTGGTGAGTTGTTTAGTTACTTTGGCTATTATAAGCAGACCACCCTTCAGAGATCACCATAGAGAGGTATTCATATAAAAACCAAGAGTTGAAAAACTTAAAGGGAATTGGTTTGTAGTCCGCTGAATGCGTTTGAAGAATGACAGGGCAGTGATCAGACAAAACACTTGGAAGGGCCGTGAGAGTCGCATTAGGCCATGAGGCATTAAAGTGATGAGATACAAGAATACGATCAAGCTTGCTTAACATGGTTTCGTATTTATCCGATCTAGTAAACTTTCTCTCGCCCATTGGTAGATCGAAAAGGCTCGCGTCATTTATAAATTCATTGAAAGCCTTGTCCCTCTTTTACAGAAAGAGATGCCCAATCTTTTGTTTTTACTGCGCACTTAGTTGAAATCACCGAGGATGATATACATGCCATGAAAACTAAGAGTGAGGTCGGTAAGTCTCCTCCAAATACCGAGTTTCCTGTTGATATCTTGCGGAGCATATACTACCACCATTAGACAATCAATCCCATAGTTAATCCAATGACCAGAAATAGCAAGGAACCCGCCTTCCTCATCTATAATATTGTTTTTCTTAAACATTAAATCATTCCATATGGAAATAATTCCAGCAAAAAGATCAACCGGTTTTTTAAGGCATAGTTGCAACTAAGTTTTCCCCAAAGTAAGTGGATAAACAAATGATCATCTCGTGAGCATTTAGACTCTTAGATACCAATAAAGCTAATTTTTTTTTCAAAGAAAAGTTTTCTTACACGCTTTTACTTAGGGGCAGTGCAAACCCCATTAGAATTTAAAGAAGCAATTATCATTGGGCGACGAGATTATCACCAATGATGTCTAGGACATTAATGTGTGCTTAAACACACATTATTTATACCCCGCAAATCACTATAAATCGGACTAATAACACTAAAATATGCTTGATTATATTTCAAATATTTTTGGTTTGTGTTGTTATGTCTTTCAGGTATAAAGGATTGAAAACGGAGCAAAAACGGAGACTTTCGGTTAAGATTTAAAGACGTTTACGCGTTTTTTAAGATAAAGACGAAGCCGTTAATATTTCCCGAGCATGTCATTGGAAAGAGCACGAGAATCCGAGTCCGATGGTGCTTTCATCTTTTATTGGGCCGGCCCAACACCATTTATATGGGTCTGACCGACCTATATTTATTATAAGTTCATTATCCCACATTAGCTATTAAATGAACAAGTCCAGCCATGAAGCTCAGCCCAACAATTAATTTGCCAACGTGAAGTCCAGGATTCGGCCCAGTAAACACAAGCCTAAGAAATGACACTGTGACACTCCGTAAAATGTAGGTTTTACTTTTAACCATTTACGGTTAACTATTTACCATGAAACTATTGAATTACCATTTAATCTCAAAAGGAAGTTATCCTAGGAGTGAGATACAATGTTTTAGGCTATAGAGAGCCTAATTACTATATAAACATCATTAATATTGCATTTCAAGCCTAAAAGGATATTTTAGAGCATATTAGCAATACGATCATATTTTGTTCGTTATTTGTGAACGAAATATTTTCCTTATGTTCTTGTGATCTCAACACCTAAACAAAACTCTAAAATGAGTTTACATCAAGTAGTAAACTCAATGAGATTTCATTCTAAACATTTAAACGTCCATGTACGTTTATTAAACCGCTAAATACCCTATTTCGCCCAATAATCATTTTTACTTTCGTATAACGTACCGTAAACTCAACTCATCATATCTAACACTCAAGTAAACCTTATTTACCCTTAATTACCCATGTTACATATATTTTGATAAGCTTTACCCACAAATTACCTTGTAACCAGGTTTATACAACATAACTTCACCAAATACCACCTTATGCTTAACACTTGCTTATATTTCATATTTACCTTCCTTAAACCTTTACATTTACCTTGGTAACATGTTTTTACATTATATATTCAGGTTTTCAAAATACCATACATTATTTAGACAACTTGCTAGCCTAATAATACCATAATGTGCCCATACCATGCCTATCCATTCAAAAATCCCTAAAAACCCTCCCATTCATTTCTTTTTTATCAATGCACTATTCCTTGTGATAATGGCTGAGATTTCATGATCCTTGGAAGGTTATAACACAACACTTGAAGTCTTGGAGCTGCCATTACATTTGAAAAACACACACACACACTCCCTTTTGCTTCCTTGTTTTGACGAGAGCACAAACAGCCCCAAACACACACTTTGATCAACCAAGAACCTCACTTGATACTTGTAAACCTTCCTTGTATGTTCCTTAAACACCTACAAAAGAATCCTAAACAAGAATTAACCCTAAACAGCCCCTACATGTCGAACAAGAACCTAAACTAGTCGAAGAAAACCTTAAGTGTGCACTAAAACCTAATTTCGTTGTAAACTAGTTTTTGTTTGCTCGCCTTAGATGTCATACTTCTTTACAACCTGCAAATACACTCTCTTGGGTTGTTTTGGTGATCACAAAACATTATTTACTTGAAGTTATAGCTTTGGTTTGGGTTTGTACGAGTAAAAGTACAAAACGTGGGTTTTCTAGGATTTTTTAGCTCGCACGTCTCTTGAATCGTCTAAACCATTGTGAATTACATTTTTCCATGTTCAATACTTTTTATTACATGCATTAGTCCTAATTAGAAGTGCTTAAAGTTCAAAAATAACTTGAAAGAAGTTACATGCACACGTAAAAAGCTACATGCATACGTAAAAACCTACATGCGTACGTAAAAACATGACATATTAAATTTGATTTCGAACATAAATGGTTAACAAGTAAGAACATAACCCTTGACCATTATAAAGTAGACATAATAAGCTTTCATTGGCCTTTGGAATCACTTAAAACGGATAAAAAAACGACCAAGATATCGACCAAAGAAGATCTATGATTTTATGTGTAATATAAAGGATCATAATTATGCATCAACTTTTGCTAATTTAACAAGGCACCTAGAAGTGATATTAAAATGGAAACCCTACTGTTTTAGATGGATTATAATATGAAAAGAAGGCAGCAAAAGAACCAAGTAAAAAGGACGAATAACGAAGTCGTGGCGAACACTTAAAGTTGACCCGTTTAGAATAAAGTCATAATAAATTCTGCTAGTATTTTCTTAAAAACTCTAACTTATTTTTGGTAAAATGAGACCTAATCAAGACTTATATCATTTCATACTAATCCTTACATAACTAATTGAAACATGATAACTTGGAAATTTATACCTTTATGTAGACCCAATTGACGTAAAAACCTTTTTTTTGGACATTCGGACATAAGTATACTGTTTGACCTACTTAGAGACTTATCCGACCATGGACTCAATCATGATCTTATACCATACAACCTCTAATATTTTATGGGTAAGTAACATGACATACGGATATGAACATGTAGTAGAGAACTTGACCTAACAAGGAAAGACGTATCATGAGAACTTTGGTTTTTACAAGTATTATGAATAAAGATTTTCATAAACTCAAAGCACTTACTAAGGATGGATAATGAATTGTAACTCACTTGTTTTGCATACATGTTAAAGTATACATGATTTCATTATTTAGTTGTCGGATGGAGTGTCGTATAAATTTGTAGTGCCTACAGTTTATTGCAGTATTTTGATATCGAGGTAAGTTTTCATAGCCCCTACTCTATTATTTTAAATCATCTTTTGGGGTGAGAACATTGCTTATTTCAAACATATGAACACAAGTACAATTACTCGTTACTGATTGGTCTAAGTCTCGATTTAACCCAAGTTGCTACTTGCCCACTATCGTGAACCATTAATTACTTGTAAGCGCGAATGTTATGTTAGAATCTATGGGATTGACGTCCATGGTCAATCTAGGACTGACATAAGTCAATGAATTACAATTTTCAATTTGAATCATAATTATGTGTGTCCCGGGTTTAACACATTGCATAGGCATTTCATCAATTGTTGGTATATGTTAACGCTTCGGTGTCATGAGCTTAGACAATAGTAATGCAATTTATGTGACTTTGTATATGTTATATTGTCACATGTGGATAAAACCTTGTGGTTCATAAACACTAAACATTTCTGCTTAAACAAAACCTATGAACTCACCAACTTTATGTTGACGCTTTAGCAATGTTTTTCTCAGGTTGTAAGAGTGAAGATGCTATGTGAAGTCTCATGCATTACAGTCATTTCCAGTCTATCTAAAGATCATTTGTACTATCTAAAAACAATGTTGTCATGTCTGTGACCAGATTTATGCTTCCGCACAATGTTTAAACAATTTATTATTTCCTAATGCAAGTGATCTATTTTCTAAACGTCTCATATAGAGGTCGTTCTGTATTACTTAGAGATATGATAATCATGAAGTCACACGCCCCCGGTTGCCATTATACTCTGATATTTTAGGGGTGTGACAGATTGGCATCAGAGCTCTCTGGGTTATAGAGAACTAGGTTGCATTAAGTAACACTAGACTATAACTACATATCTGCTTAATGTGATTATTATATTTCTACTATCAGTCATTGCTGTTTGCTTAATATGGGGTACATATGTATCAACAATCGAAGAATTACATCTACATAATATGGGGTACATGTGATCTAAACATACATACTTTATATGGGCTACATGTGATTTAAACAGTTTTGAACTACACGTATTTTGAGATATATCTATATCCTTATTATATATTTTCTTTATCTCAGCGTCATGTCATACTCGGATGAATTGATACACTCCAATGGCACTACTACAATATTTCCCAGATATCCAGATACACTCCTTTATGTGTATACTAGAGGCCATTCTACTCTGAGATTTTCCACTTTACCACCATCACTATCATTTTACCCGACTAGTAGACGTACCGCTCGTATGTCTGTTATACCCGTTATTGAGCCGGATCTTGCAGAACGAGCTAGGATTGTTGCTTTTAACCTTGATGACTATCAAGATGACCCTGAGTCACCACTACCATTACCATTATCTCCATACCTATTTGTCGTTTACCAGAAGATGATTGCCGAAGCAGACCTCACTAAGAGGGAAAGGGCTCTAATTACTGTCCTACCCTATAGGACAGAGGTTGGAGAGTGTTATGTGTCTACTGCTGCAACATCTCGAGGAGAGACAGCCTTGACTGTATGCATGACACGCCTTAGAGGACAATTGCACACTACCCTTGAGGACATGGACATCTATCTAGCTGCATGTCTAGAGGAGTTAGCAATCTTCATGACCAAGTGGGATGTGAAGCCCCGAGTTGAAATAGATTAGTGGGAGACTCTATTAGAGGACCCCATTGATGAATTGATCACTCGGTTTGGACAAGTGTGTGAGGATGCATAAGTCTGTGCCAGAGATGCTCAGAAAGAGGCACAAGAGAGGAGACTTGAAGCACTCGAGAATGTAGTCCAGCAGATTCGCCGTAAGATCTACTAGTTTTATTTTCGTCATTATTTTCTTTACAACCACTAAGCTATAGAACCTGTCACGGCTAGTTGGTTCATGTATTTTCTTGTATTTCAAAACATGTACGGAAATATTTTGGTCATGAATAATAACAGTATTGATTTCGAATTTTATACTACGCGGGATAACATGATTACATTTACAAATACGGTGATGTATTACAATATCGATTCCATACATGTCATAACTATCATTTCTATCGTTTATCTTATAGAAAATGGCACCTGGACGACGCCCAACTATCAACCGGAACCCTCTAGTCAACCGCTCGACCAACCGAAACACTCCGAACATCAACAGTCGCATTGACGCTCAAATGCTCAATCAACTCATTGCTACACGAGTAGCGGAAGCACTCACAGCTACCGCCGTGACTCATGTTGTAAGCACACAAGAAGAGACCAATCTTAGGTCTAACACTTCCCAAAACAAAGCATGCACCTACAAGGAATTTCGTGCAGTCATGCAAGGAAACTTCTAGGGTACTAAAGGTGCCATAGGCTTAACTCGATAAGTTGAGAAGCTGGAATCTCAGTTCGGTATTAGCAACGTTGCTGAAGGTGACAGGGTAAAATTTGCTTCTAGCACCTTGCTAGATAGTGCTTTAACTTGGTGGAACGTGTATGTGCGTTCCGTCACTCTAAATGATGCTTATACAATGCCTTAGAATGATTTTAAAGCTATGTTTATCTAGAAATATTGCCCTCGAAACGAGGTTAAGCAAATGGAAAATGAGCTATGGAATTTAAAGGTGAAAGGTACAAACCTTACCACCTACAATCAACGTTTTCAAGAGCTAATTCTCTTATGTCCTGAAATGGTGCCCAACGCCAACCGGTTATTGAAATGTTACATTGAAGGTTTACCTTTGAACATCAAGAGGAATGTGACCTCATTCAAACCAGTGGACTTACATGAGGCAATTTAAATGGCCCAAGGACTGATGTACCAAGTGTTACAGGAGTTAGGAGAGAACTCTGGTGACAAGCGGAAATGGAACGGAAACCACTACAACAACAACAACACCAACAATGTTGGAAATTTCAATCAGAACAAACGCCCAGAGACGGCAAGGGTGTTTACGGCCGGACAAAGTATTTATGCTGGCAAATTACCATTCTGCGAGAAGTGTGGTCGACACCACACTGACGCATGCCCTCCTGCTTGCCACAACTGTGGTAGGGCAGGACATAAGGCCAAGGAATGCCGAGCTCCACCTCGTCCTGCAAGCCAAAGAGGACCTGGAACCCAAGGAGGATAGGGTAGTGATGTTACTTGCTTCGGATGCGGTGAAAAGGGCCATTACAAGAACAAGTGCCCAAACAATGGAAACCAAGGCCGTAGTAACCAGATTCGAGGTAACTAACCCCAACCTCAAAACAATCCAATGCAGAATCAAGGAAACCCCAAAGGAAATAACCCAGCATCGACCAGTAACCAAGGAGGAAGCAAAGCAGCTGGTAGGATATACCATTTGTATGCAGAAGCTGCTGTGCAGGACAACAAAGTTGTCAATAGTACGTTCCTGATCAATAATGTTTATGCTTCAGTACTATTCGATACTGGTGCGGATAGGAGTTTTGTGTCGTCTACTTTCAGTAAATATATAAACATCACTCCTACTACTCTAGACACTAATTATGACGTAGAACTAGCCGACGAGAAGTCACTAACCGCTAATACCATCTTAAGAGGGTGTACTCTTAACTTGCAAAACTACTTATTCAGCATCGACTTACTCCTTATAGAACTAGGAAGTCTCGATGTCATCATCGGAATGGATTGGATGTCAGAACAGCACGCGGAAGTTATGTATCACTAGAAGTACATTCGTGTTCCATATGGAAATGATGTACTAATCATACAAGGCAAAAGGAGTGGAGTTAGGAATGAATCCAGATTGGAAGTCATCTTGAGCATCAGAACTCAAAGGTACATCGAGAAAGGATGTCGAGTGTTCTTGATTCAAGTGACGAAAAAGGAGGAAGTTGAGATCCCAAAGAAACGAATTGAAGATGTGCATGTCGTTAGAGATTTTCCGGAAGTATTTCCCGAATATTTACCAGGACTACCTCCGACACGCCAGGTAGAATTTCACATCGAACTAATACCAGGAGCTGCACCTGTTGCAAGCTCACCATACCATCTTGCACCTGCAGATAAAATTCCAAAATATTTTTATTTCTTCTTTTTAGTGCATGAGTACTCGTTCTCTTCTTTTGAATCTCGTTCTCCTATTATAGATCCCGAGAGTGTTATTAGGCTCATCAGGAGAAATTTTGGTGATCCTTAAGTTTTATGATTTTGAGAGATAAATATGAGTAATATTTTGAATATCAATTCGGGACCGCCTCCTGCGAGGTCCCCCTCCTCAAAATCATAATGTCCGCGGGACCTAATCTTCATATGCCAGCTTCTGATCTCTGAACGATGGAGGAGCTGTGTCAGCCTACGATTGAATTGACGGGGCGGACCGATTGCTCCCGTTAACATTCAGGCTACTGATTCGGACTGAAGAATCATATGATTTAACAAGTTTAAAACAGTTTCCAGTTTCACGGGCTACCGGGTGATGATGCAAATAAGCATCTCGATAAGTTCTTGACTATTACCCAGAGTATAAAGCAGAACGGGGTCACCGATGACGCCCTTCGCTTATACCTCTTTCCATATTCGTTGACGCATCATGCCACCGCATGGTTTGATTGTCTTTCGAAAAATTCTATCTATACTTTTTAGGAGATGGCTTCTAAGTTTCTTTCTAAATACTTTCCTCCTTCAATGGTGACAAAACTAAGGAACGATATTAGTAACTTTCGCCAGCTTCAGGATGAATCATTATTCGAAGCGTAGGAACGTTACAAGCTTTCGATCGACCGGTGTCCAAACCATAATATGCTACCCGTTACTCAGATAGACACGTTCTATAACGAGTTAACATTAAGACACCATGACACGATCAATGCTGCAGCTGGGAGGGACCTTTATGAAAAGGATACCCGAAGAGTGTTATGACCTTATCGAGAATATGACCACCTACCACAATGACTGGGATACCTCAGCTCATAAGGGTGAGTCGTCTAGTTCTATCACTCCTTCTTACTCTGAGATTGCAGCTCTCACATAGCAGATGGCCAAAATGAGAAAAGATATGCTATAGATGTACCGTTTAAATCAGCAAGTAAATTCTGTGACTCCTAGCTGTGAGACTTGTGGTGGCCCACATTCTTATTATGAGTGCCAAGCCGCCAATGGCTACACTCAAGACATTTATGGTACTTTGGGGACTTATAATGCGGGGTGTGGTTAATTCCCTACACACCCAGGTAAGACCAAAAATCTGCTTAGCTATCGTTCTATATTTCACGGGCACACCCGTTTCAACCCACCAAATAATCAATATCAGGGTAATAATACAATATTTTCAAACATCAAAGCTAAAATTACCCATACTGAACTGAAAAACAGATATAATCAAAACCAAGGGTATAATCATAACAGAAATCAGAATTTTAACCAAAGTAATAATTATAATAATAATCAAAATTATAATCAAAACCAAGGTTAAAATTATAATCAAAATGTACCTCAGCTTACTTCTCCATCTGCTGATGACGATGTTAAGGAACTTTATGATTTCTACTCATGCTAAGTTTAATTCTCTAGCTACCTCAGTGATAGAAATTTAAAAGTCTCTCTAGGAGAGACCTCAAGGTGCATTGCCTAGCAACATAATACCTAACCTTCATGAAGAAATCAAAGCAATTACCACACGTAGTGGTAATGTTTTAGTTAGACCCTCGGTTCCACCTCCTCTCTTTCTTCTTCTTCTAAGGAGGTGGAACGAGAACCCGAGACGATAACAAACCCAGGTGATTCCCGAAGGATGCATGCAATTCCTAGTAGATAGTATCCTCCAGATCTCTCAATCCCTCACAGCGACCTTGTCACCATCAGCACAACTCTCTTGCCTCACCTTCCTCACTCACATCACCTGATGGCTCCTCAATGATATGTCTGCGATATCTCTGTCTTCCAATTCAGGCCATAATACATCCTCACTACGTCAACAGACTGTGAGACTAGCGCAGAATGTTCTATCTAGAACTTTCTAGGACATCGTATGTGCGACGGTAATACACACCTTTATCTGTCTTTTCTCCCGTTTTCTTTACTTGCTTGTCCGCGCGCTGTACTCATAGAGTCAGTGATTGAATATCCTCGTATACTCACTATATCGTAAGTTGTCACCCTTCAGTAACGTTAACCCTTCAGACGCGGATTGATCCATGCTAAGACCCTGAGCGTCTCCTAGAATCACCCGTTCCCTGCACTATTGACTAGCGACCCCTCTACAGCTTCATCTCCACGTCCAACCTCATGTACCAGATACTTCATTTCATATTCAGTATCGAGATACCAGCGATAGGCCAACTCTTACCTAAGTACTTAAAAATGTTGAAAAGATCTTTTTCTCCTTTCCAATAAAGAGAAATACTTTTAGGATTGGCAATACTTCGCTTGACTGAAAACTTGCACTCAGCGGTCCCTCCTTAAAAAGTTTTCTCGAGGAAACTTAGAGACCCTGGGAAATGTGTCATTCCATGTGACTTTTGTCTTGCTGAAGCTTTAGCACCTATGCTAAAGTACCATAAAATGTTAAAAGACTCCTTTTTCGATAAAGAGAAACTATTAGGATTGTAAAATACTTCGCTGACTGAAAATTGCTCAGCGGTCCTCCTCAAAAAGCTTCCCGAGAAACTTAGGGACCCTGGGAAATTTCTCATTCCATGTGACTTTCCTGAGCTTAAGAAATGCTTGGCACTAGTATGACTTAGGTGCCAGCATTAACCTCATGCATCTCTGTATGGAATAAATTGATGCTTCCTAAACTTATACCCACTCGTATGACCCTCGAGCTAGCTAACTGATCTATTTGCTTATCCAGTGGTAATAGCCATGGATGTCTTAGTAACATGCTAGGTAGTTCACATTCCTGGTTGACTTCGTTGTCGTTGACTACGATGTCGATCCTTGTGTTCCCTTATTTTAGGGAGACCCTTCTTGAGGACGGCGCGTGCTCTAGTCGATGTCTACGGAGACGACCTTTTCTCGAAGAGACAGTGATGAAAAATTAATCTTTTCATGCTAGATGTAGTTTGAAAACATCCTCATAAGCATGGAAATGAGTCAATTAATATGATTAATTTCATTGACATCTCATGCAAGGATCGTTTTCAAGAAGTATTAAAAATTATGAAATCAAATCATCCCTTGAGTGGCAGTCCCACTCTTTCTTCTGATCTTGTGGTCGAGTCTCTTTTCAGTTCTCTTACTCCCTTCGGGGATATTGACTTACTTTTGGAGGAGACCGACGCATTTCTTTCTCTAGATGATTCAATACCACCGGGTATTGATAATGGCATCTATGACTCGGAGGGAGATATTCTTTTTCTAGAAGAATTATTAAATGATGAAATCCTGAGATCTCTCCCTCCTAAAGAGCTTAAAGATGATGAACCTAGCACGACTAAGTCTTTAATCAAAAAACCTCTTGGAATTGATAATGAAATTTATGATTCTGAGGGAGATATTCTTTTTCTCGAAAATTTGTTAACTGATGATCCTATAAAAGATCTCCCTCCTCATGAGCCTAATAATGATCTGGAGGGAGATATCCTTTTTCTTGAAAATTTAATAAAGGATGAACCTTTAGAGACAGAGAGGTCTGAGATCTATACTCTTATAGGGGAACCTCCCGATGTAACACCCCTAAAATGGGCCACAGCGGAATATGATGTTCTGGGGGGATTACTTCATAGATCAATAGCACAAGATATGAGAACGACCATTATAAGGGTCATTTGAAAATTTATACATTGGATTTAATAAATGGTTCGTTACAAAGCTCATAGGCTTAACTTGTTTAACTTGATAATGTAAAGATTTCACCACATAACAATATCCCAAAATGTAATGCACATAAATCTTTAAAATAATATGACTTCAAAAGATAACCACCCAATGTATCCTTGACTTGCACCTTATTGACCTGAGAAAACATGTTTAAACTATCAACAATAATGTTGGTGAATTTATAGGTTTATAAAGTTAATGAAGTGGATAGCAAGATTTCCCTGTAATAAAGTAACAAATACAGTATCACAAAAATGTATTACAATAAGCTAATGACACCGAAGCTAAACAATGTATGTATGTTGAATACACATAAATGACTTTGCCCAATGTAGATGTTCAACCCGTAACATCCATGAGTCCAAATGGTATACGTTCGTCGTTTCTGTCCAACCGGTAAACTAGCAAGCGCTACTTGCCTGAACGAGGAAGTTAATCCCAAATAGATCTATTCATAACATTCGCGCTCACATAATACAATTAACAATTACATCTATAAAATTAACAGTTCATGATGATGGGAATAGTGGGTTATAGCTACTTAGTGATGTAGTGCGATAAACGGGATAACTAATTGAATCTGTTGATTCTACGAATACCCATAAACAATTCTTCTAATTATCGTTGATTCGAAAGGAATACCGATAGTTACGCAAAATTCTTGACTAAACTGCCAAAAATAAACTTTTCATATATTTTGGAACTGAATAGCCAAATGCATAGTACAATAGTTAATTAGGAAAATAAAACTGAAACGGGCCCTAAAAGACAAACGGGCCGAAAGTTATGCCAAAAACAAAAGTTCAAAATTCTCAAAAAACACGAAAATGTAAATAACTCCTCGTTCCAAGCTTCGAAACGGTAGGTCTTGGGCCTGAAACGGATTATCTGAGCCCAAGTTATGACCTTTTGAAGAAAGGTCCTTTCTTCACACGATCTTGGGCCTCCAGAAATAAAATGGCCCGTTCTTCAATACTTAGGCCTACATCACTTAGGCAAACTCGTAATATTTGAATTTAAAATGTACTTGCATCCAGTTTGTAAAACAAACATGATCTCATCCCTGAGATTTGATAAATGATTGAAAAGTATAAAAGTGGGGACTATAAACTCGCATCAAGTAATGATAATGGAATAGCGAGGTAGTGGCACGAAAAACGATGCAAAAGGCTTTATCCGCAACCTATGAACAAATAATACATATTCACTAAACTAAAAAATAATAATACAAATACTTGCAATCTTGTCCCTAGTGTGCTTGAAATTTATTTAAAATAATGACGTTTAAAAACCATTTCTCGTTTTAAAATAGTCAACTTTATTGGGTCAACGCGGTCAAAATATAAGTATACAATTTACGACTTCGGACCTTTAAGAACTAGGTCGTATATACTTTAAAATATTTGTTTAGGTTAACCCTTGGTTTGGTCTTTAAGTATGTTAATTATTTTGGCGAAACGTTGACGTTTACTATTTGAGTTAAGCGTATATTTTACTAAGTTTTATTATGAGACGACTTAGAGTTTTACAATTAATTTACGGGTTCCTTAGACAGCCATAATGAAAAGTGAAAGTATATTTGAAATCTCAGTTGGGTGGTCTACAACTTTCGTTAAGTAAGTTTCGTCTAAAAATGTCGTTTAAGTAGTTAAAAACGAGGCTAAACATACGCGAGTCGCAAGGCAGTTTTATACTTAGAAAAATATTAGGTCATTTCAGCTTATCTCATTTGCGTGGCCAGAGTTTTAAAGTCAGATTGATGTTTCGTTACTTAACGTTAGAACAAAATAAAAGTACCTTGATTCGCGGATTAGTACACACTTATATAGCAACCCTAATACAGATCCTGACCGAATGCCCTTGACCAAGGCAAAAGGTCAAATTCCACAAAAGGATAAGATACACAAGTAAGAATCAATTATAAAAAGATTCCGGAAGAGATATTCCCGGGTCGTATGTCCCAACGAGGCTGCAATTGAAAGTTATCCTGGTTTGATGAGAAATTGACTGATGGAGAATATATGATATGAACACTGATATAATTACAACTAAAATTAATTAAATAAAATCTAATTTAATCTACGGGAAACAAATATAGGAAATAGGGATCTTAAAAACTACGGGAAATTAAATTAGTTATAGGGAAATCCTAAAATTAAATCTAAATTAAATACGGGGAACAGAATAAGATCAGGTATGTGAAACCCTAAATACTAAAAAATAAGAAAATAAATGCTAAATAAATTAAAAAGATCAAAATTAATTCTAATTAACTAACTTGAAAAATAAAGAAAACTAGAACTAAAAGGAGGTCGTTTGTAATGCAAATAACGAAAAGAAAACGGTAAAAACTCACCCAGGAAAAAACCGGGTCTAAAACTGAAATTTAATAAAAATTAAGCTTACACAAATTTTAAATATTATTCCTAGACACTAAATACAAAATAAAATTTTATAAAAAAAGAAAAATATTTTTATTAATTTTGGATTTTTTTATGATTTTTCTAAGATTAAAAACTAATTAAAACTAAGAAAATAGAAAAAGACAAAAAATAAAAGTTATAAAAATTCTAAAAAAAATAAAATTAAATAAAGAAAAAATTAACAATTCTAAAAATATAAAAATGCCCAAATTTTACTGATTAAATTAAAAGTAATTAAACTAATTAAAATTAAACCTAATTTAATTAATTAAATTAAATAAAACTAACTAAAGTTAACTTTGGGGACTAACAGTGAAAGGACTGAAAGGACTAACGGGGTAACAGGCTAACTAACCACAGGGACTAACAGTTATAACTATGAAAGATAAAATTACACAAATGGTCCCTGAGAAGGACCCCGATTGCAAGGATAGTCCAAAGTGCTTATTATGCAAAAGCTATAAAAGCAAAGTTGTAAAAGGGACTTAGGAGAACATTTTTCATAAAAGGAGCATAAGCTGAAGGGGTCTAAATAAGCTAGAAAAGTAAGCTTTTGGACTGCAAAAGCTAAATAAGCTTTTTAGCTTATTTTTCTTTCTTTTTATGATTTTAAGCTACAAAATAAGCTAAGACTATGGGAATAAGCTAATAAGGCCAAGGGAGTCCTAATAAAGCTATGGTTACCTAAAATAAGCCCTAAGATAAGCTGGGATCTTAATAAGCTATGTTAACAGTTTATATAAAAACAGAAAAAGAGGGACTTTAAGCACTAAATAAGCTATCTAAATGAACTAACTAAGGCAAATAAGCTGCTAAACCTAGAAGTGATACCTATAAGCTATAATAAGAAACAATAAGATCCTATGGTTATGTTTAAAATAAGCTAGAAAAATGGGGCTTAAAATGGTGCTCAGCACCAGGGGAGATGCACAGTGAACAAGGGAGCTTTTTGGGCTTATGCAAATAAGCACAAATGAACTTTTTAGCCACAACAAAGCACAAACAGATAAAGAGGGGAGGCAAATGAGCTTATTTTCAAAACTTGGGTTTCTAAGGTTAAGAAGAAGCTGCTGATATTTTGGTTTAAAATTGAGGGTTCTAAAAAATTGCAAAGCCAAAATTTTGACTTATTCTGTCAAAGTAAAAGGGACAGAAAAAGGGGTGGTTTCTTTTTGCTAGAAACAACAACAACAAGCACACAACTAGTGTGCTTAAGCTGCATAAGCAGCTTAAGCCTTTAAGCTCAAGTTAGCTTATTCAATATTTGACAGAAAATAGAAAGGGCACAAAAACTTATTTTAAAACTGAAAATGGTGGTTTAAGTGGCTTGATTACCACTACACACTCAGCCAAAGTTGGCTGAGTGAGCTTGACCCACAACAATACCCATATGACCCATTTTGACCATATACCAAACACCCCCTTAATTTATAAAAAAGGTTTTTTTTAACTGTTTTTATGGGTAATTAAGCTGAGAAAGGGATCACAAATGAATTTTAATAACTTTTAACATATGTTTAAACAACTTAAACAGAATTAAACAGCCTAAATCATAGTTCAAATTTCGACAATGGTGATTTTCACAAACACTTTTTAAACTTTTATTAAAACTGAAAATTGTTACAACATAAACTAAAAAAAATACACTGAATGCACTTAAATTCTTAAAATAAGGACTTGGAATTAAAATTAAGCTAAAAAAAACATAAAAATTGGTCTCCAAATTCGGCTTGTGTTTCTTCCTTTTATAGAAGTCCTTTTGCTTGCTTCTTCTTCTTGCTGTGTTTCTTGTGTGTGTACAAAAACGGGTGTGTAACATGGATGCTCTCAAACTTCGGCTTGCTTTTTTCCGTTTTATACAAGTCTAAATGGTCTTTGGGGACTTCACATGTGATAGCTGTGAGTTGTAGAAGTTAATCCAAGAGCAATCCTAGCCTTCCTTGGTTCTTTGTACACCATCTCAGCCTGGATGGGGGATCATTGGGTTTTGAGTGATTGTCAAGTGGGAGGGGTTATAGGGTTGGGGTTGAGTGGGGAAAGGTGAGGGTGAGCTGGGAATGTACTTAGGGAGGTGGTATGATATAACTGATAGATTGTACATCATCTAACTTAATAGATGGATATTTACATTTATGAAAATTATGGGTTGTTATAGATAGCGCTTTTATTATCACAGTACATTGGAATTTTTTTGAATCTAAGGCCGTAGTCGGTGAGTTGTGATCTTATCCATAAGACTTGAGTACAACAGTCAGATAGGTCGATGTATTCAGCTTCCGTACTATATATTGCAGCGCTTTTCTGCCTTTTTGATGACCAGCTCACAAGTTTATCTCCTAAGAACTGCATACTGCCAGAAGTACTTCATCTAGTATGTTGGCAACCCGCGTGATCAGCGTCTGTATAAGTTGTTAGAGAAATAGAAGAATCCTTTGGATACCAAAATCCCCTATTAACGGTTCCTCTTAGGTATTTAAAGATTCTTTTAATAGCATGAAGGTGCTTTTCGGTAGGCTTTGCCTGATACCGGGCACACATGCATACTGCAAATGTTAGGCCTGGTCTACTGGCTGTAAGATACATAAGGGTGCCGACCATTCCACGGTAGTGTGTAGGGTCAACGGATTTCCCTTGTGGATCTTTATCCAATTTGGATTTCTTAAGCATGGGAGTATCCATGGGGTCACTAGATTCCATACCATACTTCTTTAAAGATTCAAGAGCGTATTTTGACTGGTTTATAAAGATGCCTCTGGGATTCTGAAAAATTTATAATCTAAGAAAGAATGAATTTTTTCCCATCATCTACATCTTAAACTTAGAACATATTATTTTTTTAAATTCATCACAGAGTTCAGGTGTGGTAGACGCAAAGATAATGTCATCGACATAGATTTGTACCAGGAGGATGTCAATGCCTTATCTTCTAATGAATAGTTTGGGATCAACGGTACCCTTGGAGAAATCTTGAGTGAGTAGAAAGTTTGACAATAGATCATACCACGCATGCGGAGCTTGTTTCAACCCATAAAGAGCCTTCTTAAGCTTGTATACATGATTCGGATTATCTTGATCCATGAACCCATCCGGCTGGCTGACATAAACTTCTTCACGCAGAATACCATTCAAAAATGCCGTCTTCACATCCATTTGGTAGACGATTATACTCTTCTGAGCAGCAAATGCGAGGAATATTCTGATAGCTTCAATTCTAGTCACCTGAGCAAAAGATTCCTCAAAATCAATTCCTTCTTCTTGACGATAACCACGAGCAACCAATCAAGCCTTGTTTTTTAGAATTCTTCCCAATTCATCAAGTTTTACCTTGTAGATCCATTTTAAAGTAATGACCATTACTTTATCAGAACGAGGAACGAGTTCCCAGACTTCAAGACGTTCAAATTCGTTAAGCTCCTCTTGCATTGCTTCAATCCAGCATGCTTGAGTTAATGCGTCTTTGTAGTTCTTAGGTTCAACTGATGTGAGGAAGGCATCATACTAACAAAATAAGGCCTGTTCATGAAGTTGTAGTCCTGTGGAAATAGGTTTTTAGAGTTCACCGATAATGTTTTCTAAAGGATGATCCTTGGTCCATTTATTAACATGTTCTGAGTAGGGAGTAGCAGTGTGCACATTAGTTGGAATAACGTCCGAAGAAGAAAATGCTTCAGAATCGTTTTCTAGAATTGGAATACCAAAGAACGGATCATTATTTATGTGTGCAACATGTAAGTCATGATTGTCTTCTTCAACATCGTTAGAAATGACAGGAGATTAAGTTTCGGATGTAGTTTGAGAATTACTAGGTAATGGTGCATCTTGGTCAATAGTTGTTGAGGAAGGTAAACCAGTTGATGCAGCGGGTTCTGGAGCAACTACTTCAAGAATTGGATCAATGACTTTAGGAGCTGGTAGATCAACACTTGGTGAAGGATTGAGTAATTCATCAAAGAGTGGTTGAAACAAAATATCCCATTCAGTTCTTGAAGGTGGTACAAACAGTGTTGAAGGAGGAGGGTTTGGCACGAGTCCTGAACCGATTGTTGCAAGAGTCATTTCATGAAGTGCGGGTTTGGAACTGCTGTATTCAGAAGCCATCACAGTCAGCTCATCAAAATCAACGTGAATTGTTTCAATTATTCATCTGGTACATTTGTTGTAAATTGGTATACCTTGTTTATGGGTGCATAGTCAATGAAAATACCAATGTCAGCTTTTGGTTGTAACTTTCCCAAATTCTCGCTATCATTTGTTAGATAGCAAAGTGCACCAAACACATGAAGAAACGATAGGTCATGAGTTTTGTTATGCAGAAGCTCATATGGTGTTTTACCATGATGAAGGTGTATCATGGAACGGTTTTGGGTGTAACAGGCATGCAAAGTTTGATTAACAAACTCAGTTTCATTATCTGTTTTGATGCGTTGGACAGGTATCTTAAGCCACACTTGGATCATCTTGAGGAACTTGATTATAAAATCTGGAGTTCCATCTTTTGACCTTAAGCACTTAACTCATGTGAACCATGAGTAATTATCTACAATGGCAAGGATGTACTTCTTTCCATTAATACTTGCAACATACATTAGGCCACAAAGATCCATGTGCAGGAGATAGAGTTTTTCTTGGTTAGTGTCTTTAGATTTAGGTTTGTAAGGTTTCTTCATGCTTTTTCCTATTGCACAAGCAGAACACAGATGGTCCTTTTCAAATTTAAGCTTAGGGAGTCCACGAATAAGACCGTGTCTGGCTAGATGGTTGATTATACCAAAGTTTAGATGAGAGAAACGTCGGTGCCATAGCCAAGACTTAGTCTTTGTGGCCTTTGACAAGAGAAATATCAAGGAGGACGCCATCATATCTCCAAGAGACAGTGTATAGAGATTGTCCCCTCGAGATCCAGTCAATAGATCAACACCTTCTAGATTATGAATGAAGCAGGTGTGTTAACGAAAAGCAACTTCAAGGTTCGAATCGCAAAATTGCTTGACGGAGAATAAGTTGTGTTTGAGTCCTTCTACGTAGTAAACCCTTGATATCGTAACATTCCCAATCTGATAGTCTCTATAACCCATTATATTTGCCACATGATCATTTCCGAATTTGACTATACCCAAAAATTTACTGACGAAATTGGTGAGCTGAGAGCGATCTCCGGTCATATGCTTGGAGCAGCCGGAGTCCAAATACTAGAGAACAATTTGGACAACCTGCAATCATCAGGAGAAGAAGATGTAACATTGTAAACTATGGATCCTTAGGATTTATTGGGTTCCTTGGTGTTAGCAGATTTAATTATTTTAGGTTTGCTAACAGGATAAGTAGATTTAGATTTCCTAGGTTTCCTTGAATAAACCAATGTTACCACAGGCTTAGGAGTTTCAGATTATAGAGTAATTGGTTTCCTAGGGGGCACTTCAGTAGTTGTGGTAATCCTAGTTAAAGGGCACGAATTTCCTACTATAGTGAAGGTCCGTCCTGTAGGTCTCTAAATATATCTAGTTTTAGTGAACACTTTGCCTGTTGGTTTCCAAACTTTTCTCTTAGACATTTTCTTAACAGATTTAGATTTAACGCAAGCATTCACATCATTGATAACATTAAGAACACATAAATCATGATTAGCAAAAAACATGCAACCATTACACGTAACACATAGACGTTCAGAATTTGCATTTATCTTTGGGTGTTGCACATCTGCAGATCCATTAAGTTTAACAGCATGATTCTTATTATTTAAACTATATTTAACTTTCCTAGGGTGAGCTTCTACTTTATTCTTCAGATTACTACTTCGTGGTCGCTGAATCCAATCTTTCTTTGTATTGCCTGAAGGCTGTGATCCGCTAGCACTAATAGATGGTCTTACTCCTGTAGAAGACAACACATGTTTGTTAGAAGCTAGGTTGGAGGATGAATATGTTTTTGTGTTTGTGTTTCCTGAGGATGTGAAAGGCTCAGTGAATCTAACTCTTTTGTCCTTATTCTTAGGAGTGACAGCCACTAATTGTTCACCAGAATTGTTGATACTAGGACAGGTTTTACTGATGTTTGTAAGCAATTCCTGAATTAGTTTGGTATACCTAAAGGCAAATTCTAAGGCAGGATCTTGAGGATAATTTGCTTTAACATGTTCAACTAGATCCCTAAGAACTGCAGCTTCCTCATGAGTGTGCTTAATATAGGTAGAGTGAGCAGTCCTTTTATTCAAGAATCTAGGGGTTATTGGTTCCGTATTAATCTTAAGCATTGCTGGATCAATAGAGCGGGTCATAACAGCATTATCGTCTAAAGCTTTTCCTTTAAGTTTCCTTAATTCATTCTTTAGAGCTGTTATTACCAAACCTTGTTCTTAAAGTTTTGTATTTAAATCAGAGATTTGCACAGACTTTTGATTGACTTGATTAATTAACCCATCACATTATTCTTTTGATCGAACACGGGCTGGTTTAATCGAGTCATAAAGTTGCTTATAGGTCTGCTTCAAATGTTCATTTTCAGAAATAAGTTTTGACACCCTATGATCCAATTCAATGTTAAGAGTTTCAATGTCATCCATGTCTATTTTGATCTTATTAGTGTTCACATTTCCACTTAAAGACTGAATTCTTTCTTTCAACTTCATTATGACCTTGTCTTTCTTTTGTGATTGAGCTTTCAATTCGTTTAATTCAAAGTATTGATCAATATTAGGAGCACTTTGATTTGAAACAAAATTTTCCCTTTGAAAAATTTCCTGATTAAGTTGAGTATCAACCTCTAAATAAATGCAATGCTTTTCAAGATTATGATAATTTTTGAAAAGTGTATCATAAATCTCTTTTTCAACGAAATCCTTTTTGTTGATAAGCTCAGTCTCAAGTTTGAGACACTTTTGGCATTCATGCATATTCATAGAAACATTATTCACAGAAGAATTCATAACAACATTCACAACATCTTTGTTAATAACTTGTTCCAAGAGTCGATCGTTTTCATTTAAAACTTGATTCATTTTAACTTCAAAAGTTTTTGACTCTAAATGATGTTGTTCAACAGCCTGTTCCATTTGAATAAAAATAGTTTGGACTTCAGTAAGTTCATCAATTAGATCTTGATCAAATTTATTGAATATGTCCTTAAGTGCTTTTATAAATGGAATAATTTCATCCCTAAAACAAGCTTTTGTATGTTCAAACCCCCACGTGCCCTCAGTGATAGCTGTGGCAGTGGTTCTTTCTTTAACAACCTTGTCAAAGCCAGCAAGATGTTGTTTAAGCCTTTTCAAGCTTGTATTAACCATACTTACTTTAGGAAGTTCTTTTGGAACCTCGACTTTGTTGGTTGTACTAGAAGGAGAAGGGTCTGAAGGGGGCACAAAATTCTGAGACCAAAAGGCTTGTTCAGCAGATAATTCAGTTTGTGGAACAAATCGTTTGTCAAAATCTTGAGAAAGTTTATTAAGAGCAACATAGTCAACTGGTTTAGTGTTCACTTTCTTTTCTAAAGCAATTTCTCTATCAAGATTTCTAGATTCTTCTTTCTTAAAATCATCTTTAAGGACAGTAATTGTTTTCATTAAAGTTTCTTTTTCTTTTAATTGTTCAGAAAGAATTTGCTTAAGACGATCAATCTCGGCATTCTGTTCATGTGAATCTGAAAAATTATTTTAACTTTTTATCTCAACACTTTGTCCTTCTTTCAATACCTTAACCTGTTCTTTATATTTTTCAAGCACAGCAGTTAAAGTATCATTAACATTTTTGTTGTCCAGATTAATCTTAGTGCAATGAGTTACTTGGGTTTTCAGTTGTTCATTCACAGACAATATTAGTGCATCTTGCTATGCAGATGAGTTAGAATTTTGAACAGCTGCTTGTTGTGATTCACATAGATACTGAGAATAAGGAATGATATTGCTATCACTGGTTATTTCAGTCTCTGAGTGATTCACAACACTAGACTGTTCATAAGACGACGTCACCTGCACACCTTGATTCATCATATCAGTTGTATCAGGATTGTGTACCTCTGCTAGAACATCTGAACCATAATGAGATAAATTCACCATGAGAGCAACTTTGGCAGTATTGAGTTCATCACAATCAGAGTCATATGCATCCAAATCATTGGCTTGATAAGCAGCATTGTGAGTAATGACAGTCTGTGTGGCTTGAGCTTCTGGAATTCCTGGATCTGCCAAAAATGCGAGTTCCTCCTCATGTAGAATTTGTCTACTTGCTTAAGCTTGAACCAACAACACTTTATCTTTAAACCATGAATCATCTCGTTTCCTCCTTGGTTTAGTGCATTGTTTGGACATATGTCCTTCCCCTTTGCAGTTGTAACAGGTAACAATCCTTTGTTTCCTCGAGCTACTCCCATTTGCTCCTGGAGTAAAGGTCCTTGTAGTATCTGCAGCAAAAGAAATTTGTCTCCCCTGAACTGGTTGTACGGTTACTCTTCCATCCTTAATGGTAGCTTGTTGCCTTGGGTTTGACGAATTCCTCAGTTAGTTGTTGGTAGTAGGATAGCGGGAAGTGACTACAGCAGACAAGAATGACATTTCATGATTGATAGCATCAATTGGATCATCACCGTGCTTGAAAACTAGAATAGTTAGACCAGAGTCTAGTTGGGAAAATTCAAATTGTTGGTTAACTGTAGGAGAGTGTTCCACTTGAGGGATGGATGATGATGGGGAATAAACATTATGGTGAACCGATGATTGATAATTGTTAGAAGGATAAATGATTGAAAGAGGTGTTGATGATTGATTGACAGAGTATTGTTGAGATTCAAAAGGTGCTCCATACTGTGAAGATTGATATGGTGATACTTGTTGTTGATGTTGAGAATTCTGGTAAGAGTGCTGATGAGACTGATAAGGAGACTGTGTCATTTGGTGAGATGCAACTAAGGCAAGAGGATCGGAGTTGCATTCATGCATCAAACGAACTTCATTTGTATGTCTTTCATGTTGTTTCAAGTGAGCATGAATCTGATCAACATTGGTAGTATGCAAGTCTTTGACCAACTTAACATCAGTAACGAATTTGCTCTATTCAGCAGGAAGAGTATTCAGAAACTTGGTATTGACTTGAAATTGCTCTAGTAGCATCTTGTAAATGTTCATATCATTTAGTAGCAGAGAGAATCTCAAGTAATACTCGTGTAACGACTCTCCTTTCTTATATGTAAACTTATCAAATTCATCATACAACTTGCACTCTCGTTCTTGCTTTGTTAACGACGTTCCTTGCATGAGCAGTTAGATTTTCTCCCAAATATTCTTGGCTACATGATGTTGACTGACAAGTGCATAAATTTTACGTGGAATGCCTTAGAGAATGATGTTTATTGCTTTGATGTCACAATCAGCTTGAATGGTTTCTGCTGCAGTTAATTCAGTATATTCCTTTGGTCTGGTTGCACCATCCACTGTAATTGTTGGCCAAACAAGTGGACCTTTTTCAACAGAAGCAAGAATCATTCTACCACGAGGTCTATTCATCATATAGAGTTCCATTCTGCTTTTCCACGAATCATACAAATATTTTTCAAGCATCGATGGTTTATTGTCACCACCCGCGAGAAGTGATTTATCAGCAAGAGTCGTCATTGATAAATTGGTGTGTTCAAAGATTACTGATTGATCGAACGGTGATTGAAAAAAATTGTGTTTGGTTAAGTTGTCTTTTAAGTGTTTTAATTTATGAAACTACACGGGATTTTACATTTCTTGACAAAACCGGGAAAACAAGTGAGTGTTTCACGGGATTTTACAAGTCAAAGAAATAAACCGTATAATTTTGATTAAGTAATTTGAGTTTTAAGTTTATGTCCAAGTGAATTTGCAAATTCGGTTCCAAAATAGAAAATTGCAAATTCGGTTAATAAGCAAAATTGCTAATTCGGATACTATGGATAAGTTGCAAATTCGGTTGTCACTGAAAAATTGCCAATTCGTTTAACACTTGAATCTTAGAATTCGGTTGATACTGGAAAATTGCCAATTCGGTTGTAACTGGAAAATTGCCAATTCGGTTGTAACTAGAAAACTGCCAATTTGGTTGTAACTGGAAAATTGCCAATTCGGTTGTAACTGGAAAATTGCCAATTCAGTTGTAACTTGAAAGTTGTAAATTCGTTTAACAAAGGAAAAATTGCTAATTCGGTGGAAGCACAGATTGCAAATTCGGTGACAACAAGTACGAAACTCAAAAACTTTAAAACACAAAAAGACACCTTTTTGATTGTTTTTTCCTAATTTTTCTTGTACAACTAGTATTACTAAGCCTATAGGTACCTTAAAAATGCAAACTTTATGGTTTTTAAGCCAAAAATTTTGAAATCAAGATTTTTTACTTTTTAAAGCTTTTTGAATACAAAAGTTGTAAAAAATGATGTTTTTCTTTGATCCAAAGCAAATACACCTATATCCAAAGATACTAGATCAAATTTACCTAGGTAAATGACCTTTTAGTGTACAAGAGTGCTTCGAAAACAAGAGAAAGACAAAAATAGGCGTACGAAAGTGGAAACAAAAACTAACCAAAGAAAACAAATACAAAAACTAAGCAAATCACTCCATGGCTCTGATACCAATTGTAGAATATTAGTAATCTTTGATATATGCAAGAACTAGTGAGAGAAAGGGTTGGATGAACTTAGAGAGAGAAAGTAAATGGAAAAATGAAATGTGTATTATGATGTGTGAAAAATGAACAACCAACCACCTCTCCAAGGCATGGAGAGGTGTATTCATACTCTACTTATCACGTGGGCTTGGGCTTGCATGGGTTTATCCATGGGCCTTTTGCTAACTAACCTATTAAGGTTCCAAAAATAACTAAACAAGCTATCTATAGATATTAATGGAAGTGACCGACACTTTCGTGTTCTTAACAATATTCGACTTCTGTTCATCAGTGCCTTTGTAAACTAATAGCTAAACAAACCAATATTCACATGTACAACAAACCACACAGGTTGCAACTGAACCATGGAAACAATGCAAAACCATAGAGGATATGGAACAACACATACTGAACCGGTCTACGACCCGTTCCATATTGTATCCAACTTGATCCGACTGGGTTTTCCTATTTTGTGGGGCCTGGTCTACCTTTTGTAAGCGGGTTAGAGCCCACCCTCATATCCTCTCTTCTGTGTTGTATCCAGTTGACACAGCCCGTTTGTCTATTTCCACTAACAGCGGCGTTTCTTAATTTCGAACAAACAATGGTGTTCTTTTGCATGAATAGTGGCTCAGACCAAACCATTACGGCTGCATACTTGTAGAGGTAGCCTAGCCAAGATTTAATTTGTTTTTGCTCATCATCGCCTTTATAAAATAATAGGTAAGCCTCTAGAGAACACGATATGGGTGTTGTCACTTTTACGTGTATTGAATCAGAAGTTTTCTTCTATATGCCAACGCACGTGAGAATCACAAACCCTTATGACATTCCTAAAATCAAAATCGTTCCAAACAGAACAACGCCAAAAGACGGATAACCACAAATGTATTGTTTGCAACAATGTCAACAGTGTTAATCCATTCATATAAAAAGCAGTCGCGTATAACTAAACTGCCATGGCTGTAAATCTATGGATTTGCCCCGCCAAGATACGGATAAGCTCACATATAAAAGCAACACCATCAACAATAACAAAATCAGTCCATTTTGCACAAAACGCGGCCTAGTATGGCTTAACCGATGTGGCTGCAAATCAAAGGATTTACTACGCCAACAAACGAATAACCTCAAATGGAAATATTCCTATATACAACAAACCCACATTCTAAAACTAAATAAGCATGAAAAGACAACACACAACAGTACTAATCCATTCATAGAAAAAGTTATTTTGTATCCAAGATACGGATAAGCTCAGCACAATGTAAATTAGACATTATAATAATCTATTATTCACGTATACAACAAACCCAAAGGCAACAACTGCCATTATTCACATATACAACAAACCCAAAGGCAACAACTGCCAATATTCACATATACAACAAACCCAAAGGCAACAACTGAATAAGCATGAAAACAAAACAATTTTTCACATATAGAACAAAGCACAAAAACAAACCAATTATTGACATATACAACAAACCCATAGGCAACAACCAAATAAGCATGAAAACAAAGCAAAAACAACAATCACATATATCAGTTCCATGAAAACAATAGATAAACCAACATTCACACATTTAACAAACCCACACACAACAACTGACTAACCATGAAAACAAAACAACAATGCAACAACAATAATCATAATGAATACAATCACACCAATCAAAGGAACACACATTATAACAAACCATTATTCATAGATAGCATATGATAAAAGTGAAATAAGAAATTTTTTAATATACCAAAATCAAATCCCATCGTTTCTTCGTCAATGAAGATAGCCGACTAAAAAAACCATCCAAAACACCCACATAATACTGGTATAAGTCACACATAATCCCTAATTGTGGATTACAACGATCGTCCGGGTCGGCTAGGACCGAATACCAAGCTAGTTAAGGATCGGGTCAGGCTGGCCAACGGGCCGACCCGACGCCCACTCCTTGTATGTGTTATATAATGTTTTGCTTCTGTAGATCTTAGGAAAATGGTTTTTTAATGATGTTGTTTGCCACATGTTAACTTGCTTGCAACACGTTTCAACACATTTCACGTGTATTGAATCAAAAGTTTTCTTCTATATGCCAACGCACACGAGAATAACAAACCCTTATGACATTCCTAAAAGTGCAACCATTCCAAAAAAAACCACGCCCAAAAATGGATAACCTCAAATGTAACGTTTGCAACAACATCTACAATGTTAATCCATTCATATAAAAGGCAGTTGCATATGGCTAAACCAGCATGGCTGCAAATGCAAGGATTTGCTCTGCCAAGATATGGATAAGCTCAGGCACAATGTAAAACAAACATTATAACAAAGCATTATTCACATATACAACAAACCGAAAGGCAACAAACATTTTTTGACATATAGGACAAAGCATGAAAACAAACCAATTATTGACATATACAACAAACCCACAGGCAACAAACAAATAACCCTGAAAACAAAGCTAAAATGCAATGACAATAATCCATATAGCTACAAACAACCATATAATAATTATACAAAACATCAGAAGACCTAGTTCCTACAAATTTTTTAAAAGTTAGGCATCAATGAAATAAACACACATTATAACATACCATTATTCATAGATGCCATGAAGAAGCATAGACAATTAAGCGTGATTAAAGTGAATCAAGGAATATTTGAATATACTCAAATCAAATCCCACCGTTCATTAGTCAACGAAGACAACCGACTAAAAAAACCATCCAAAACACCCACATAATACTGGTATATGTCACACATGTTCCTTAGTGGGAAAATAATGAACACCGTTATTAGCGGAGAGAAACGAAGCAACCGTGTGAAATAGATATAACCCACAAGAGAGGATATAAGGGATGGGTCTAACCCGATTTCAAAAGGTAGACCGGGTCAAACAAAACAGGAAAACCCATCGGTTTGGCTTGCTTCAAAAATGAAGCGGCTGACGTACCAGGTCAGGCTATCCAACGGACCGACCAGGCGCCCACCCTCTCAAGGAAACATTCACATATACAACTCGTAAGTTTACAATTATGCGACACATGCAGCAAGTAGTCGTTAGAAAGAGTACCTGCATAGCTTCCAGTGTACACCAAATGGTTAACAGTAACACACGCGCACACACACACACACATACACACACACACACACACACACACACACACACACACACACATATATATATATATATATATA
>BQNB010082321.1:0-26543 GCA_026074375.1 Tanacetum coccineum | reverse complement strand
CTTCTCATTTTTCTTTTGTGAAACAAGTAACCATTTTTTCCTTTTTACTTTCTCTCTCTAAAATCTATTTTTCTTATTTTTGTGTTTGAGGTGATGAAATGATATCCTAACAGCTTATGAGCTTATATCTAACATATTAAGAACATGATTGCTTGATAATGAAATAGAATTTAAAGAACAATTTAATATTAAAACAGAATTTTATTAACTTCAAAAGAGATTACACTGCTTTTAAAAGGAAATTACATTGAGAAAACAATACTAAGCTAAAAATAAGCTACTACACTAAATTAAGCTACTCCTACTCTAAATCTAATCCTATTCCTAGATGATTTAAGCTATGTGATCCTTGAGCTATTTATAATGATATGGAGATGATTCTAGATCCAGAGACGCTCCTTAATCCTCTAATCTCAACCCACCACTCATAACTGTCTTCAATCCTCAATCTTTTAGCCGTTGGATCTCGTGACACGTTTTTCAGCCAATGAGATTGCTAAGGATTGCCAGTGTGGCTCCCTAGTGTGTCAGATGTGTGTCAGAGGCTTCTAGAATGGTTAAATTCACTTAAGGTGGGTTAATTGAGTGTACGAGTATGCAGGGTAATTTTGGAGAACGAAGGTGAATAGTAAAACCAATTTACGCGCCTTTTTTTTCTTTTATACGTTTGATTATTTGACTGAGTGAAAAAAGGGGGGTTTGACTTGGGCTTAGGAAGGGTTTTGGGCCGGTTAAATGGTTTTGGTTTTTTGTTTATAAATAACTTAACGACCGTTAGTCTTTTATATTAAAAGGACTAACGGTGTTATGGATTTAGGGATTTTTTGTGAATTTGATTTAACAATCAGGGCTGTTTTGTTGTTTTAAGGGTTTTCTCCTTTTGTGAGTTGACCATTGTTAACCAGGGTTGACTTTTGTTGACCATAGTTTGATAATTCCCGGCTCCTGTGCACTCTTTCCTTTCCCGTGTCCGTTTTTGTCCGGTTTTGGCTCTTTTCTTGTGATATTTGCAATATCCGTACCTACACATTCACAAAAGATAAAATACACATATACAAGTATTTTTATGCACATTTTCATCTTTTTAGGGTTTGTTTTGATATAAAATGGATATGTGATTTCTCACATATCACTTTCGTAGATCATGAGGATATGGCTGACCTTCAGGGTTGTTCCAGTCTAATTGATCAGTGGTTGCCTTGTAGACTTCTTCAAAGAAATATTAAAGTTCTATTAGACTCTTGCATGATCCTTTCATTATCTCGAATGTTGGACCGGCTAATAATTCAGGAGTTAGAGTATCAACTTTAAGTCGGTTCATCACGAATGCTGAGAAGTCAAGAGGAGTGTCCATCAGCTCATTAAACGACTCACGCGGGTCTTCCATCCGGGCCAAAGAAATTAGCCAAGGTTAAACAGGTCCATGAGCATCAGGCAAAGTCTTGTTCCAATCACAATCGGGAGTAGGAGGTTTTGCTAGTTTCTGAAACCAATCAGGAAGCTGAGAGGTCTCTTCATCAGGTTGATCTTCAGTAACTCCTGTTTCGAACTCCAGATGTGTGGGTTCTTCCAAATCTTTGGCAGAGTGCCTTGGCTTCTCTGCTTGAGCAGACTCGCCAGTAGACTTGTGATGAGATTTGGACCCTTTAGTAGACTTGCCAGTTGTCTTGGAGGTCTTTTCCTTTGGTGCACTGGTTGACTCTGGTTCTTTTCCCGCTTTTCTTCTCTTGGACCCCCGGTTTGATCTAGCGGAGGGTTCTTCATCTTTATCCTCATCATCTCGACGTCTTTTAAACAAAACATTATCTCCATAAGTGTCAATTATGAGCTTGTCACTTTCGTAAGCATCAACCAATGCTTTGTAGAGATTCTTCTGTTCATCAGATCTGTGGATTGACTTATTGCTCTCCATCTTGTCTATGAGAATCTTCTTCAGCTCTAATTTAAATAGGTTGGCGGCTACAGCATGAGATGTCTTAGATTCATTGGATAAACGAGTCAGAACCTCAGCTTCGAGTTGTTCATTTACAGTCTTCTTAATTTTCAGCAAAATCTTAGAGACTTGTGCCTTAACTTGTTCTTGGACTTGGTCCTTGATTATTTTCTTTATGTTGTCATCAAGTTTATTGAGGAAGTCTTCATTTTTGGCTTGGGCTTTATCTATGAGTCTGTCTGAATGTAATTGAACACCTATTTTGACGGCTTCATTCATCTTGTTGGCAAGGTACGTATCAACAATGCCGGGAATTGAAGAAACTGCTGCAACAAATTGATTCGTTTGCTTGAACTCTGAGAAGTCATTTTCCAAAGTTTTTAGTCTATGGTCAAACCCAAATAAAGAGCCAAATTTGGGAAGATCTTATAGGGAGGAGCTTGGAACAGTTGCTAGTGTAGGAACTAGTGTTTGTTATAGATGTGTGATGAGAGGAGTGGGTGGTGGAGGAAGAGTTGTTATAGACAAAAGAGGTGGCTCAATAATAGTAGTAACCGGAACATCTATCAGTGAAGTTAACTCAGTGTTAAGATTTAATATAGAGTCAATACCTATATCTGGACTAGGGTTGAGCATGTTAGAAACGAAGCCAGATGACACAGAAGAACTTTGTTGTTGACCTTCAAGATTGACCAGAGTTATGATCACATGAGTATCTTCTATTACTTGAGTAGTTTGAACATTAGTCTGTTGAGCATCTGTCATTTCAATATCTCATCCTTCCAGATTGACGTTCACGTCCCTGTATAATTCATTCGCTTCGTCTTCATCATTTGTCTTTTCTTCATCCAACTCTTCTTCCTTAACATTCGCACCTTGAATTTATTCATCACTTTCTTTATCACTTTCTTCTTCATTATGTCTTACTTCTTGATCTTGAGTTGAGAGCTTGGGATGAACAAAGTCATCACCATCGTTGTCTGAATCAGTCTGCTCATTAACATCATCTTGATCTTCATCATCTTGACCATCATCTTCTTGATCATCATCATCATTGTCATCATCATCATCATTAAAGCCTACTTCATCATCATCCTCTTCATCACTGGACTTCTAAGAGATTTGCCCATCATCAGATCCATATGTTGGTACATCAGGAACCCCTGGTTTACTACTAGTTCCTTCATCTGCACCTAAGCCGCTGGCGTGAGAGTTGTAAGTTTCTATCAAACTTCTTTTTGTGGCTAGCTTCATTTGTTCAGCTTATGTTAAATCAACTTCAGATGGCACTATTAGACCTTTAGCTGTAGATGTCTTTGCAGGTTGCTTCTTCTTGGCAAGTTTAGCCGCCTTTGCTGAAGTCTTAAGTCTCTTGCGTTTAGTAGTGGTAGCAGTCTTCTTTTTGGGAGATGATTCAAAATCAGCTTTATTTTTGACATATTTGGGTTTTGGAATTTTCTCACCAGTAGCATAAGCAAGATAAGTCTTGTAGGCTTCTGACTCCAACATGGTTTGGTTGGTTAAGTGCTGAGGGAGAATAGCGTCGTATACTTGTGTGTCCTGATGTTTAGAAATGACTCTTATTGTGGTGAACATGAAGTCATCCCTGGCATAGTGCCAAAACATATTGTTTCTCCTTGGTATTGCCTGATCCTTTACCATGAAGTAGTCTACAATGACTTTGGTGAAACGTGGATAATACATGTCATTGTTCTTCTTAGAATTCTTGTTCTCCACTTGATACACCAAGTCTTCCTACAGCAAGTAGACATAATCAACAGTCTTGTTATGATACATTCCCCAAAAAATTTGAGCACGTGATAAACGAAGACTTTCTAGAGTAGTAGTTTTTCCACTTAGACACTTGTTGATTATGGCAGCAAACGATCTCCATGGTTGATGCATGTGATTGACATTGACATCGGATAAAAACTTGATCTCCCCAGTGTATCCAAGGTCTCTAATAAAAGAAAGAATCTCCTCTTCAAGTGGGGGTTCTTCAAATATCTGACCAGGGAGTTTAGGGAAAATCTTGAGTATCTTTGAAGTTGTCTACGTTAGCAGTATGACTTTTTCCATTCAACTTGAAACAAAGTGAAGAATGATGTCTAGAGACAGTGACCCAGAACTCTTGCATGTATATATCTGGTACATCAGCAGTGATCTCAAATGCTTTGTAGAATGGAGTGAGTTTGAGAGCATCTAATACCACTTGAAGAGTAGGTTCCTTGGATATGAGATTTGAGCTTAGTTGGAGATTGCTTTTCCCTATCTTGAGACGGTTAGCAAGGGCAACTAATTCATCATCTAGTGCCTTTTGCTAAGCTCTTGTGTTATCCATGATTCTGCTAAGAAAGGATCAATACAGTTTATGTTTGTACATTACACTTTAGAGGCCTTTCAATTGAGCACTTTGAGTTGATTCATGATGCGAAAATTTCTTAGGGATAAGGCACTCTAAGACTTTTACCACCTTTTAAGATATATTCCTTTAAATGACAACTTAGATTGACAAAATTGCTTAAGGATTTAAGGAAACTTGTTTGACTATTTAGGAATCGTGTTCTTTCTAACTAGTTAGAGAATTTTGATATCCTAAGCCTAATTTTAGTTAACCTTGTTTTACCTCACAATTAAGTCAGTTTAACTTGATTAGAGATAATAATTAACCAATTTTAATTAATTTCCTAAAACAGGTTTTAAATTGCCTTCTAGTTGGAAAATTGATCTTAAGTGTTTTTGGTCTTGTAAGATAAACCGCTTTCTAATGAACACTAATAGATTGGTTCCTAAAGAAAAGAAACAGTTGTTCGGTTCCTTAAAAAAACTAGTTGTTTGGTTCCTTAAGATAAACTAGTTGCTCGGTTCCTAAAGACAAAGTAGTTGTTCGATTCTAAAGGAGATGAGTTGTTCGGTTCCTAAAGCCAATCTAGTTGTTCGGTTCCTTAATGAAACAAGTTGTTCGGTTCCTTAAAGAATAAAGTTGTTCGGTTCCTTAAAGTAATCTAGTTGTTCAGTTCCTAAATGAAAATAAGTTGTTCAGTTCCTTCAAAAAATCTGGTTGTTTGGTTCCTTCATACAAACTAGTTGTTCTGTTCCTTAATAGAATGAGTTGTTAGGTTCATTAATGAACACTAGTTGTTTGGTTCCTTCATAAGGTAAGTTGTTCAGTTCCTTCACAAAGAAAGTTGTTCGGTTCCTTCACCAAGTAAGTTGTTCAGTTCCTTCACAAAGTAAGTTGTTCGGTTCCTTAATAGAATGAGTTGTTTGGTTCCTTAAAGAACAAGTTGTTTGGTTCCTAAACCAAATCTATTTGTTCGGTTCCTAAAGCATAATTAGTTGATTGGTTCACTAAGGGGACGAGTTATTCGGTTCTCAAAGCATTCCTAGTTGTTCGGTTTACTAAGGAAACAAGTTGTTCGGTTTTCAAAGCATTCCTAGTTGTTCAGTTTACTAAGGAAACGAGTTGTTTGGTTCTCAAAGCATTCCTAGTTTTTCGGTTTACTTAAGGGAACAGGTTGTTTGGTCCCCAAATGACAACTAGTTGTTTGATTCACTAAGGGAACAGGTTGTTCGATTCCTTAATAAATTTCACAAACATGATATTTTTCAATCAATCAAACTAGTTTCTTTAGCTTTCATATCATGAGAAAAACATTTAGGATTAATATAACAACTTTAAGCCACAAAAATCAACAAGACGATACACAATGAGCACGCAACAACATTTTAGCACATATATTCATGAATCTACAAACAAGGGTATGATTTTATCATTCAAACACATTCAATAATAGATAAACAAGCATTTTATTACCAAACCCACAAACATTTTACAATATCTTCCAAAAAAACCCAATTTTTTGACCAAGTAATCTACCTTATCTTATTCATATGACAACCATACATAAAACTGCATTAAACGTGTCTTCTACACTCCAAAGCAATCATAACCCCTCACTCAATTTGATAATTTATGCACTTTTGATTTTGAGAAACCCTAATTCAAGAATTAGGGTTTTTGAGTTCAAAATTGAATGAAATCCTAATTCCTTCGAGGTATGACATGCTTAAGAAGTTTAGAACAGGTTTTTAGTTTTACCTTAGGCTTTAAAAACACTTGAGAAGATGGATTGGAGGTTGGCGATCGTTCGAGTGAGAATGGGAGGGAAAAAAGAAGTTTTTAAGTGTGTGTGTGTGAAAGAGACGGGAAGGATGGGTGGTGTTTATAAAACAAGTTACATTTTTGACACATTGGTATGTGCTTAAATACACATACCTTTTACCTTTAAAAACGAGCTAAAATAACCAAAACCGGACTTAAAATGCCAAATATATGCTTGTTTTGCTAATTGTATTGTGCAGGAACGGATAACTAAGAAAAGGACGAAAAACAAAGCCAAAACGACAAAACCGGACTCGGAATGGAAAAGACTGTGAAAGACAAAGCCAAATCAAAGCCGGAAAGTCAATCAAGTCAAAAAGTCAACAGAAAAGTCAACTGGTCAAAGTCCAAGTCAACCCCGAAGTTAAAAAGTCAACAAGTCAAGAAATATAAGTTTAAGGGTTGAAATTGCCAAACCCCTAAACTTATATTTATAAGAGAAAAGAGAAAAATAAAGACAAGGACCTAAACTGCCATTTTGGCAAAATCACACTACAAGGACTAAAACTGTCAAGTCCCTTAACTTGTACATATCAAGGACGTTTCATGCAATGAGTTATATAACTCTTGGGGACTTAACTTGCCAAGTCCCCAAAGTTATATAACAACAAGGACCATGGTTGCAAGAACTCAAGTAACTATGAGGGGCCATCTTTGCCAAGTTCCCAAAACTTTTGCCTGTTACCATTCATACAACAAGTTTTCCCGCCAAATTCCCTAAACCCAAAACCCACTCACGGGTTTGCCTTCCCTCTTCTACCCTGCACCTCAAAAACCCCATGAACAAACACCTCCCCCCTCCTCCACTTAAACCCATGCCAAGTTGGCAATCCCACAAATCCCCAAGGCATATTCGACGGTTTAGATGAGTTTTTGGTTTTGCTCTCACCAAACTAACACAACAAACACATGGGTTTGAAGACTCGGTTATAAAAGAGGAAGAAGACAGAAGAAGCAGGGAGTAGTTAGTAGTTTTAATTTTCAGTTTTGTATTTTTCTTTCAATTCTAAGCAATTTTTCTTTCAAGTTTTTTTTATAGCTTTAAGCTCTTGTACTGTTGTTCTTTAAGCTTGTACTCAATCATTTTAGTAATATCATTTCAGTTTTCAAGTTTCCTTGCTCTTCGTTTTCAATTTTAAGCAATTTTTCTCAAATAAGCTCTTAATAAGCTCATTTGAGCTTATTCCTTTTCATAAGCTCAAATTTAGTTTAAATCCTGTTATTAGGCATTCTTATACTCATTGTTATCAATTTGAATCAAAAGTATGATCACTTAAGGAGATTTGAGTTCATTTTGGAAGTACAAGGGCAAATAAGCTAAAATCTAGCTTATTGAGGTTTAGAGGCTAGGGAGCCAATAGGATTGAGTTTTCTTAAGCCACTCACTCTTCAAGAGTGACTTTGGTTCTGAGATCACAAATAACTTCAGGTTTACCTTTTTAAATTTCATTTTAGCATTTTCATAGTTTAAGTCAAATTGCTTATTTTTGTGAATTCTTATGTTAATCCTGTTTCATTTAGTTTAATTAGCCTATAGGTGTTTTAGCTTTAAGTTGTTTTAGTTGTAAGCACTTTTAGCTTTCATTCCTTAAGTACTGTCAAAGTAGGTAGAATGAGCTAGTAGAGTAACTAGCTTATTTTCACAAATAAGCCTTAGGTTTTATAGCCTAAAAAGCTTTATTAGGTCATTTTGAGTGAAAGTGGATAAAAAGTTTTGAAAGTTTTAGCTTTTAGAAAGTTTTTAAGTGCAATAAGGTTTTGATAGTTAGAATAAGGTAGTGTTTGGTATAAGCTGTGTTTGACTCTTAAAGTCAACAGCATTTTGTCAAATTCTTTCATTTAGTTGAGTTTAGTGATTTCACTAAGTTTAGAATAGTTTTTAAAGTTTAGTTTGAAGTAGTTATGAGTTTTGAGCTTAAAGAATTTTAACTTGCACCAGGGGATTTTTAACAAGAAGGTCACTTGAGATTTCAGCATTTCTTAGCATTTAATTGTTCAAAAATGTTTAACTTAGGTTAAGTGCTACTCATTAGGTAGGTTTAAAGAATCCTCATTTCAAAATTTAGCCTACAAATAAGTGCTTAGGTCAATTGCATCAGCAATAGATTGCCTCAGCAACAACCAACAGCAACTTATATTCCTAGCTGAATTTTCTTCTTGATTTCTTATTTTTAGTTGGAATTTTTAGAAACCTTTTACCTAGGATAATTCAAGATGGTTAGGGTAGCTTATTTCCAAAGTTTTAGCTTTTGAAGTTTAGAAATAAGCTGTGAAGCTTATTTGAAAAAGCTTATAACAGTTTAAGCCTAAAACTTGCACTTTTTCATCTTAATTTTCTTGTTAAATTTGTTAATACTAGGGTAATTTTTGTTTAAATTCCTTTAGTACACATCTTAAGCTTCAAGTAGCTTCTTTTGTTTTTTCACTTTCATCAAGTAATAAGCAAGAAATAAGCTCAAATTCAAAAAGCTAGTTAAAAGCTCACTTTCTGTAACAGGAAACATTCAGCTTATTTTGTAGCTTATTCTGTGGATAAAAGTGCAAAGTGCTTTTGTTAATGTTGTAGAGAATAAGCTCTTTTACAAGTTTGTAGTTTTAAGTTTTTGCTGAATCTCATTTTTTTTAATAAGCCAAAAATAAGCCAAGTCGCGAGGTCTATTGTGTATTTTTCCCAAAGTTCAGGGGTACCCGTTTGCACTATGGTGTAAATTCACCATAGTTTACCCGCCTACCCTTTAGTTTCATTTCTTACATTTCCTACCCTGGACTTTTCGAAAAATAAAAAAAGGGGGAAAGACACTTGGCCCGGGTGAGCAAGACTCGAACCCGGGACCAAGCGATACGATCCCCCCTTTAACACCACTCTTACCACTGCGCCCTTGGGTCTTTTTCGTTAAAGACTCAAGGGCTAACATACTTAAGGGTGTTTGTAACTTATAGGCTTATAAGCTGAAATAAGCTTATTACGGGCTTATTCATTAAGCTTATTTTTGTTTCTTATTTTTCGTAGGAACCTTATAAAGTCTAGTATTTTTTGTAAATTTTTCAGAATTTTTAGATAAAGTTTAATATTTTTTATAATTTAATTTAGTTAAAAGTTTATTTAATTCATAAAAAATACAAAAATTATCAAAAAAATATTTTGCTTTTTTAGAAAATTTTCTTTTATCATCTAGTTTGTAGGAAAAATATAAAAATTTTCGTAGGGTCATTTTTACAACTTTTCATCTTTTAAAGAACGGGTGCGGAGGTTCGGGATTTTTTGTTTGATCGTTTTTTGGTTCAAACGAACTCAGTTCGGTTAGTCTTTTTCATTCTTCGTTGTTTTATCCATAGATAGTTTTAGAAGCAAAAATTTATCGTAGGTTTAATTTTTAAAGATTTTAGGTTTTTCACCCTTTTGTTCGGGATTCGGGTTCGAGTTTCTAGTTGAATTTCGTTCGTTAAAAATTTCTAGGTTTTTCTTAAACGTTTTAGTCCGTTATTATCTAATTTGACTTTTTCCACTTCCCAAACCAATTCCTTCCTTCAAACTCAAATCTTCGACTGTATCGATTTTCCATTCCAGCCTCGTTGGGGATAAACGGAACCTCGGGAACACTCTTTACTACTTCTCGGTTTCATTGATCTTGTTGTTTTTACACTTATTTATATTTTTTATTATTTTTTAACTATATATTATATATATTTACGCGCGGTTGTGAATCCACCAATCATCACCTCATATGCAACTACCCAGCGCTGGGCAGATATTAATGGGGCATCCAGAGGCATCTCAAAAGCTGTACAAACACAGATTCTCTCCAAGGCAGTCGCATTGGGTTATAAAACCACGACCGGGACTTTTGAGGTAGAGACGATCAGACATAGGGACGTCGACGAGCATTACCCGGCTGATTGGGATGCACATATTGCATTTTGAATGATTCCCAGGAACAAGCCCGACGCTCAGAATCGCCAAAACCGAGCAAGAGCAGGTCGGTTTGCCCGGCAGGGATGCCGATCACTGCTCGCTTCGGATGGATGGTAAAATAAACATTATAAATATTTTACATTACATATTACATATATATCTATTTTATTGCTTTGTGTGTTGTGATTTGTCGTTTTTAAAATTTGTTTCATTTATTACGTGTGTATGTACAGATGGCCGTGCTTCAGAGACTCGAGGTACGTCGATTCACGACACTTTCTTCGTGACGCACACCGTTAACGGGGTATTCATACGGGATGAGGACCGAGCTATATACGTAAGTTTTGTTTCAAAACATGCACTTTAATAATTTGTCGAGAAATAATGTTTGCAACTGACTAATAAATAAACTATCTTGTGTTTTTGTCACTTACATAGGAGGAGATGGTGAGGTGCTGGCTCTAGGCTCAAACGAGTCGGGGTGTGCCTACAATGATGGAAGAAAATCAATGCCATCGCTCGAAAAGGGCAAGAGCTGCGGGGGCCATTCCTGTTGTTGGTTAGGGGGTACTACCGGGCGGGTAGAGATGTCCTTATTCACCCCTCAGCCCCGCCTCAATGCACGACAAACTCCATGGCAATGTAGAAAGCTGTGAAAAAGAAGAACAAGTACCTAACCAAACAGGTGAACTTGATGATGAAGCTTTTAAGAGTGACGATAAAGTTTTCCAGATGCTGACACAGTTATGAAGTTCAACACTGATGTTCGTGGCAGGAGTGGCGGGTGCGGGGATGATGAGATGGCCGACGATGAGGACGGCGGCGAGGACGAAGAGGACGAGGAGGATGGCGATAGTTAGAGATGTTAATATTTGGTTAGTATGGATGTACTCATTTTGTTTCTTTACGTTGTTCTTGGCGGACCTTTATGTAAACATTGTCCCCTATTAGTTGAATATGATTTGTAACGTGCGGTAATTCAAGGTTTGTGAATAAGTAAGCCCGTTTTATAGACTATATTGTGTTTATTAGGATTTTGGACGATTTAGCTTTATTAGATCAAATGCGTTGATCCGTTATATTGTATTGTGTTTTGGTACAAGTTGTGATGTATTTGGATAGAGTCTATATTAGTTTATACAGGTTTGATGTTTGGTAGATTTTTTTCCGGAAAAATTCCAGAAAAAAATCTGGAAAATAGCTGCTGTGCAGGCTGGAAAAAAAAATTGCACACATATTCACGGGCGGACAATGTCGCGGAATGTTTGAAACAAAATTTTTTTTTAAATTAATCCCGGGCGGACACGTCCCCGGGATAATGTGAAAATTATTTTATTTTTTTTTCCCGGGCGAATGTCGCCGAGATAGGACGAATATTTTTACTTTCTTTTTTCCCGGCAAATTTCACCCGGGATAAGTGAATTTTTTTTTATTTTTTCTTTTCCCGGGCGACATGTCGCCCGGGAAAACGCTATTTTAATTAAATAAGCATTCATCAATACTAATCATTTTTTTATAACACCACTTTCCCGGGCGACATGTCGCCCGGGATACGTATCCACCGTGGCACATATTAGTTTGACTGAAAACGTGTGGGTCCCACCAAGTCGCTCGGGAAAGTCGCCCGGGAAAGAATCCCTGGCGAGCTTTCCCTTTAAATTATCGGGGACATGTCGCCCGGATGGGTATCCCAGCGACATGTCGGGGGGCCACGGGTAGGAGTATCCACTGCAGACATTGTCGCCCTCGGGAAGGCGTTGGAAATGTCGCTGGGGATTAGTGGGTAAATGTTTGTAGTGCGTGAAAGACACAATTAATACTTTAAGAAGACACACCTAAGGATACACAAAAGTATGGGAAACGTCAAAGTTCAAAAACTCTAAGAGATAACAAACGGACATAAAAACACACACGATTTTACTACAACAATAAAACATAAATTTATAGTAATGTTATGATTATAACACAACTTCCGTTCATTAACAATACAATGTTGATTCGAACCAAAAACAAACACTACACAAGGCTGGCTTTAATATCAGGTGACAAAAACTATAACAACGCAAAATGACCATCATTTTACACTTTAAATACAAACCAAAATCTTAAACGACATAGTTGGCTAAAACAGTTTGCCATCCAAAATAACTTAAACCAATGTCGTATTTAATCATACCAATACTATACCGCAAACAGCAAGCTCTAAAAGAGGTTCAAATCAAATCAAAACACCAAATTATGTTATGGAATTTACAAAGTCGGAATACGAAGTGTATACACAGTATATCAAAAGATTACATAACGTGATGAGGCAATGCAATTGCAGTGTCCTTAAACAGAATTTCACCCGAAAATTGGTGGACTGTTTTCGGGAGGGATACAACAATCAATTCAAGATAAACTTGAAATCTATCGATCTAATTTTGCTTTATGATTGGATATTAGAGAGTATTTCTGTGTTTTTGATGGAAAAAGTTAGTATGTGTCCCTAATCTATAGGGTAACTCGTTTGCTCTTCAAATGGGTCACATTGGTTCACAAAAGGATGCAATTAGTGGTTGCGTGTAGCGACGACTTCTTAGGACTAAAAAACCGTCGCTAACGGATATTAGCAGAACAGTCGCGATGCTTTATCAAGTGACAACCCTTTTAACGTTAGTATTCGCCAAAAAATATGATTCACTCGCATCTTTACAATTGTAACATTCATTTTAGCACCGGTTTTGTGACAGAAAAAACTGTCGCTAATTTTAAATTTTACTTTATATGTTCCAGCATTACCCCACATTTTCTATTCAAACACCAATAATACCCCAGCTTTATAATAGAAACTAAGAGATAATACAAAAGTTACTTATTATTCTATATCCATTAAAATGTTAATAAGACATGCATCAGAATTAGGTGTCTTTTGGACTTGAACTATCATTGTGAGTACTTATCTGGATTTTCCTTTGTGGATAGTAATCTAAGTCTTACTAGCCACGTTGTATAGTAAATCGAGACAATGAGTATCACACATATCATATTTATGCAATAATAGATTCTTGCCGTTGTGTTCATTTCGATCATTAACATATCCTTATTCATGAGAATTTAGAGAAACTTGCCCCTCTATTTTGGTTCCAAAGATGCGACCATACATCAATCTCGTATAGGTATTGCCAATCAAGAATATTTCGCAGTATTCCACTGTAGAAGCCATTAACATTATTAAAAATTAAAATTCCCTTAATCATTTCAGACGGTAAAACAACAAAAATTCATCGTACGAATGGGCACCCACAGTACCTGTGTGTTTGTTCTTTTTTGAGTTTTAATCAACTAGTTTTCCTATTGATACCCTAGACCATAGGAGCTCAATTTTGCTTTGTGAGGTTTTCGTCCGTGTAGTCACTCATTGTGTTGGCTTTTAGGCCCATACCCTTCGCTGTAATATGACTTTTCTCTACAAAGGCCTTTTGTCAAAGGGTATCAGCAATCATTTTCCTTTGTCTTTACATAGTCGATGGATATTGATTCCATTTCTTAACATAGTCCTTATCGTCTTGTGGCGACGTCTTATTTGTCTTGATTGAGTTATAGTTCTGATTATTTGCTCTAGTAAGGAGAATACTTTCACAATGTATTTACTCCAGCAAGCAGCTCACAGGTTTTTGGCCACAAAGGATACCCTCTAGAAGTTTTGAGCCATTTAGACTTTTCAGCAGCTTTGTCTAAAGCTACAATTTGATTCCATAGTTTGATCAGGTATTCACAGTTTGGTTTAGATGAATTTACATGATCATCGCCCGCAAGTGTATATACATAGCCACTTGTGGACTTGCCTTCATTATGGTTGGAAATCCAATTGGCATCACAATATCCCTCTAACATTGGAGGATATTTAGTGTAATGTAACCCATAAGCCATTGTATGCTTAAGATATTGAAGCACTCTAACTAGTGCATCCCAATGATCTCTACCAAGGTTGTGTGAGTATCGACTGAGTCGACTTACATATATATCCAATTTGGTCGTGTGTACATTCTCATTATATACATCAAAGCTTCCTAAAACTTGTGTTTAATTGTAACTGCGACTACACTTTGTCCTTTGTTCTTTTTTAGTTGAACCTTATGATCAAAGGGAGTTACAACTGGTCTATCATCATAGTGCCCAAATTTCTTAAGGGTCTTCTCAATGTAATGAGATTGTGTAAGGATGTATCCATTAGAATTCTTTTGAATTCTAATACCAAGAATGACATCAGCTTCTCCCATGTCTTTCATATCAAATGAAGAATTAAGCATTTTCTTGGTTTGGTCAATGACATCCATATTTATTCCCATAATCAGCATATCATCTACATATAAACAAATTATGACAAATGCATTTTTGTATTGTTTAACATAAACATATTTATTACATTCGTTTATTTGAAAGCCATTTGATAAGAGAGTGTTATCAAACTTTTCATGCCATTGCTTTTGGAGCTTGTTTAAGGCCGTAAACGAGATTTAACCAATTTCAAACCTTATGTTTGACCTTTGACAACAAACATAGTTTGTTTGCACTTAATTTAAATTTCTTATTTAATCATTATTTAAGAACGCAGTCTTTACATCCATTGATGTATATTCAGGTTGGTGGATTTTGCTGTACTAGCAATCAGTGTTCTTATAGAGGTTATCCTTGTAACCGGTGAATAAGTATCAAAGAAATCTTGACCTTCTTTTTGACGATATCCTTTGGCTACTAAACGAGCCTTATACTTCTCTATGGTACCATCAGGTCTTAGTTTCTTTTTGGTAGATCCACTTTTTGGCCTTTTGGTTTTTGTTCCTGGAAGTAGATTCAACAATTTCCATGTATGTTATGCATAATAGAGTCTATTTCACTCTGAATAGCCTCTTTCCAATAAGGTGCTTCTGATGATTCCATAGCAGCCTTATATGTTTGTGGTTCTTCATTAACAATATACGTCATATAATCAGGTCCAAAGTCTTTAGTGACTTTTGCACGCTTACTTCTTCTTGGTTCAACATTCTCTTAAGAAATCTCCAGATTTTTGTATGTGTTATCTTGGAGACAACTGATCATTCATTACTCTTTTACTTGGATTTGCGATTTTTTTTATTCATTTATCCTTATAAGGAAAGATATTCTCAAGAAATCTGCTTTTCAGCAGATTTCTAATATTGTGTTATTGTTATGTCCTCTATGTTGGATTTGTAAACAGGAACCTATAAGCAGCATTTTCTTTGTTGGACCAAGATTAAAAAACAATCAACTTGTTTTTGGTCCAAGGTTTGGTTCTCTTTGGTTAAAGGTATTTGAAACTTTGCCAAACAACCCCACACTTTCATTTTTTAATAAGAGGGATGCTTTCCTTTTCCCTAATTGATATGGAGATTTGTTCGCTCTTTTTATGGGGAATTTTATTTAATATTGGTGTTTGCAGGAAGACATGCTTACCATAAAAAGACTATGAGGAGCCCTGAAGTAATTTAAACTTTGAATTGATTCATATTATTCATGATCTATTCTTACGTTCAACCACTCAATTTTGTTGGCTGGAGTGTATGGGGCTGTGTTTGGTTTACAATACAAAATGTAGAACAAAATTCAGCAAAAGTCATTTGTGATGCATATTCTCCACCTCTATCAGACTTAGAATTTTGTCTTTTTGTCTTGTTGATTTTTAATTTCAGCTTTTATGTCTTAACATATTCAAAGGTTCAAGCTTTGTATTGATTAAATACACATTACTAAATTTACTGCAATCATCAATGAAAGTAATTAGAAATAATTCTTTCCTCGCTCTTGTGGAGTTGCTTTAAAATCACATAAATCAGTATGTATTAGACCAAGTATTTCATTTGATTTTTCTACAGATTTATGTGAATGACTTGTGTATTTAGATTCAACACAAATTTTACACTTGGATATTTTATCCTTAGAACATTTAGGCAACATGCCTAGGTTTATCTTCTTTGAAATGAACGAAAGTCAACCATGGCCTATCTAGAATGCCATAGAAAGGGGGGGGGGGGGGGGAAGGATCAATCATGTACACTAAAGTGGTGCCAAGTGCCCGCGTTATTATTATTAATAACATTGTCATCAGTTACAACAATTTGTTGAAGAGTCCCCTCATCGGGTACCCTTTTCTAACATTCACACCACCCTTTAGTGATTACTAATTTATTTGATTCAATTACAAGTTTAAAATCCTTATTGCTAAGAATAGGACCAATGAATTCATCATTCTTGGGTGGAATGTTTGGCACATGCAAACGTTTGAGGTACAAGTCTTTCCAGAAGTAGTAGTTATATGACTTTCTCTTTTCCTTCATTCTTTTTGAAGAAGTTTCATTTCCATGACATTGGTTCCTTAGTTCATTCACCCTTTTGTAAGATACAAACATTGTCACACACCCGTAATTCCGGTTAGGTTAGTATCCGGACCCATTCCGGTCATCTACTTTAAATTTTATACGTTACGTTTAAATCTGACAGTTTACGGGGAATAAATGCGTAAAAACATGTAAGAAACGTATTCGGACGCGTTCCGCATCCGGTTAAAAATTTATTTAGGCATTATATGTGTTATATTAGCTTTCCTGAGTGTTTCGTGATTTTTAATCACTTCCGATATTAATTTTAGGGTTTTATTCCTTAAATTACGTTTTTCGCGTTTTTGACCAAACGGAACCCCGAAAACTCGAAATCTTTTCGTGTAAACTCAAGTTATCGATAATCTTATGCCCTAAGTCCAAAAATTTTGTTCACCCCTCCTCCTATACCTAAAACCCATGAAATATATATATATGCGCATGCTCAAAATTAATTCAACAAGCATCTTTCTTGAAATCCCATGCATGTGCTCATGCTTACACAAGATAGTGACACATGAGAATGTCATTCTCATTGCACTTTCTAATGTTGTTAGACCATGTGATTACTTGACACACTCCTTACCAACTTTGACTAGCAAATTTTGTGAACATGATATATCACATGAACTTGGCTAGAAAAATTGACCATCTTGGTCTTTGTGAGCCTATTCGGGCCCTCGAACCAAAGAAACACACACCTTGGTGTGTGTTGGTCACTTGTTGGGTTACTCATAGTCCAAAAACACACCAAAACCCTTAGCCATGGTCTATAAATACCATGTTATACCAACTTAGGGTTCCCACTTTCTTCTCAAGCAACAAATTAAAATTTTCTTCCCTTTTTTCCTTGCATAGGCCACGGACACACCTAAACTCACAAAAAACATCATAATTTTGATTTTCTAGCAAGATCAAAGGTATTCTAAGTTCACTTCTAAGGTTATCTAAGGTAGATCCAAGTGTTGGTTGGTTATTTTTCAAAGATTTCAAGAATTATAAAGTTAGGGTTTGCAAGATTATTTGGGGTTTTATAGATCTATAGTTTGTGAGTATAGATCTTGTGTTTTCTCTACTTGCTCTTCTCGATTTGTAAGTTTTACATGATCCTTACTTGGTTTCATCTATTATTTCTATAGATCTATGTTTTTTCATAAAGATCCATGTGTTTGTGATAATTTTTACAAAAGAAATAAGTTAATATTTTGTCATCTTTTATAAGATGGAAGTAAACATTGTTACCACTTTATGTTTATGTTTTATATTATGGTTTTATAGATCTAGTCATTTTGGGAATAGATCTTGTGATTCTCTACTTGCTTCTTCATTCTTGTAAGTATTTCTTGGTCATCTTTGTTTCATTTCTTTTATTCTTATGAATATTGTTCAAGTTTAAGAGTCCATGTGTTTGTGTTACTTTTCTAAAAAAAGAAATGACAAAATATATTGATAACTTTTATAAAAATGGAAGTATTATGTTTGTTGTTTTATAAGTTATGGTGAGATGAGTTGAAGAGTGTGTTGCAACAATAGAAATAAAGGGATTAGGTTAGATTTCTGTGTGGTTTTGTTGTGGATTAGTTGTGAACGGAGATTAGGCTAGACTAAGCACTATTGTGAAGTTTGAGTGAATTTTGGTTGCGTTTTTGACAAAAAGTGCTTGTTGTCCCGAAATTGTTTTGAGTGACCTAAAAATGTTTTTATTAGGCTTAAAAGTAGTTTTTGAAAAGCTTGTTTCAAATAGATAGTTTTTCACATATCGTACTTTAAAATCGGACTTAAAACGGCCAAGTTATAGCCAAATGAAACTTGGAACATTTTTCGGCAAAACCAAACGAATAGTGTGCTGATGTGAATAGTAAAAGGGGTTTTCGGACACTTTCGGACATTTTTGGACTTTCTAAACTCTAGCGAAACATATAGTAACACATATATATAGATTAGCATCATTTGAAGACGTCATTAACATATTTTAGGAAAAACGATAAAGTTACTAAAAATAGTAAGTTTGGTAAAACTTAGCGGATCGGACTTGGAAGTTAAGCGATTATGGTTAGTTAGCGTATTTTGAAAATATGGAAACTTAACAAATATAGGGGACGGTATTAACGTCTTGAAACTAAAAACTTTCCTAAAATAGAAACTTTCTAAAAGTAGTAATTTTTGGATAAACGCCAAGACTTAACGAAAAACTTTGTAATTTTATTTAGTCATACTTTATTAAACAAACTAAAGCACAAACACATATGGATGTCTTTTCTCTTGAAAGCGTGTCGTACAAGTTTCGGTTATCTTTCGTTTACCTAAGACGCGTCATTTATTTAGGTCGCGTGTAGGATTCTTCGGCTTTATTTCTTCCTCGTTGATTATCGATTCACCACTTGCTTAAGGTGAGTTCATAGCCCCACGTTTTTACCGATTTACAAATGCTTTATACTTTGGGGTGAGAAACATTGTTTGCTTTTAAAATTGGACACAAGTTCTTAACGTGAGTTTTACATGTTTATGTGTACGCCTAATGTTGCTTTACAAAAACTATGCCCGAACTATCATGAACTGTTAGTCACCTATGGCCAATTGGATTGGTTAAATGCGTAAATAGATCTATTGGGACTAATTATCCCTATCTGCTTTGGTTCCACTTAACGAAGAACAAACGGATATATGTCATGTCGATGTGCGTTGTGGTGGTCTTTGGTTTGGGACACCAGTTAGGGCAGGAATACTATGTGGCATGATATGATATGCCCTGTTGTTATTAGCATCGGTGTCATGAGCTTAGCGTAACATTAAAATGCTTTTTTATGTGATGGGGAAAGGTATCGTTTTAGTAGTCGGTATACGTTTTGAATCTTGTGGTCCACTCTGTATTAACTAATCCTTGAAATCACCTACATTTTGTGGATGTTTAAATGTTTTCTAGTGTGTTAGCTTGGCTTGATCTTGCTGCTAATGGAGTATATGTGCTATGTGACTTCACCAATTTCAAGACTTATCTATTTATATACTTGTTGTCATTGTCAAACTTCATTATGCTTCCACTACATTTAACTTTCATATGATCGGTTGTAAAACTTAATTAAATTTTCTTTTATGCAACGAGTACACTTTTTCAAACGTCTATGATTAGTGGTCGTTCTTTATTGCTTTGTGTTCGGATGATTATGACGTCACGCCCTCGGACACGTATTCTGTCCAGGCCCCGTCTGGGGGTGTGACAGATTGGTAATAGAGCACAAGTTTATAAAGAACCAGGTAGTTATACTAGGTCTGGTCTATAACCAGTATGTGATCCTATGTGCCTCTATATGTGTGTTGTCTATCCTTGTTGCATACATATATATGAGATTTCTATATATACTTGAGACTATTATATATTGCCATATTTACCATGCCATTCATTTCATCGTTTCTTTATGCCTTGCATGGTTTCATATAAAGGAGATTTATATAAACTTTTGCTTGTGCAGATGATGGCAGCTTTAGCTATTGCTATTTCTTTTGATTCTTCGGATAAGAGTGTGGGATCACTTCCCTCTCGGGTTATTCTTTTTGGTGATATTCCTACTGTTATTCCTTCTACTTTGGTGGTTGCTCCAGAGACTTCTACTATTGCTCCTCCTATTTCATCTACCGCTCCTGTGGTTGAGATGACTCTTGTCGCTTCACCCACTGGATTGTGTTGCTTGATTCCCTATTCGGATTCTAATTCTGATTCACCAGATGAGATGTCTTCACCAGAACACATTTCCCCGCTACCATCTATTTCACCATTCTTATGCATCGATTCTTTTGAGGCTCCTGATTCTTCTGATAGACCACCATTGCAGGACCCTTATGTTGCTACCGTTGCTCGTTGGAGGAGCAGGGTAACAGCACGTCCATCATCATCATCTGAGTTTCCTATTGCTCCTGTTACTGCCCCGCCCGGGATTCGTCGACGGTCAGCGATTCCTATCCGACCCGGGGAGGCTATTCCTTTTGCTCAACCTTACCGCACCCATCTTAATGGGCCGCGTAAGTTGTTGACTGTGAGGAAGAGATTTGGACCTTTACCAGCTCTCAGATTAGCATGGAGGCGTGCATCACCTCGTTCTTCAGACCACCACCCATCTTCTTCTAGTTCATCTTCGGATTCTTCGTGTATCATCACAGTACCATGTAAAAATCCCAAAGATTTATAAAGAATGCACGACACATTTTATGTCACCCAAAAGTACCAATCTTATCCCAAAGATTTTTATAAGAATGCATGACAAATTTTTATGTCACCAAAGTGTATTCCCCTGGCACCCCGTGTCCTATGATTTCCTGAAAATAATATAATATACAAAGGTAGGACCGCAAGAATTTTTAGTGATAATGCAACACATGCAGATCTCACAAAACTAGATTACATTTACACTAAGCTCATGACACTGAAGCTCGACAGTCTTGTTCGCATAATATTGCTACTCAGCCCGTAATGATGTTTTAACCCGAAAACATCCCAAAATTCGACATGCTATAACGTTCGTTCTCGGTGATAGCTAGTCACCCGAACGGGGAGGTCGTTTCCCGAATAGATCTATTAAATAACATTCGCGCTCACATAATGTAATTCCCAACTACATCTATGCAATTGACAGTTCATGATAGTGGGCTTAACTGGGTTATCGCTACTTAGGCAAACATGTAATCAATACTTGCGTCCAATTTGTAAAACAAAGCATGTTGTGTCCATTTATAAAACGATGCATATTTTCATCCCAAAAATATATATAACCGTTATCCAAAACGAGTAAAAGTGAGGCTATGAAACTCATAATATCCTTTAAAAACAATCACGTTGTTATAAGATAACACATTAAGTAAAGAGTTTGTAGACAAGCATGTATTCCCCCTCGCGGGTTTATAAACATTCAAAAGATTGAAAAGCGAGGTTATGAACTCACATTGATGATGAAGAACGATTGACAGATAGGCATCTAATATGCACAGCACGAACGGAAGACGAAGCTGCCTGACCGAGAAGATGCAGCTTAACTTAACGGCTAAGTCCCACTAGCCTAGGATAATGTGTTTGGGTTTCCCGATGAATAGTCACATCAACGCGACCCGTTGATAAAGATTTAGATTTATCGTTGTAATGGTTTGGTGGTTGGTTAAATAAATAAATTTAGAATATTCCCAAAGTGTGTAATATATATACTTTATATATTACATATGAAAAATAACCCTTATATGCTTCATACCGTGAGTTATATCACAAGGACAATTAATCCAAAGATTTATGAAAAGTATATAATAATTTGCAAGTATTATATAAAACGTGTGAATAAATAATTAAACCCAATTATTTCGACAGCAATTCAATTGGTAACGGACTTTGAATAAAAACAGACAAATGTCTTAATGTTATAAATTAAACAACCGATGTTTGTAATCGTTCATAATCATTATAAAATATAAATTAATATTTTATAAATTATGTTTCGTTCCTTTGACAAGTCGTATCCAAAACAGTCGTCTTAATGTAAAAATATAGTTTTCGTCCGTTGTCAGGTTATTGTATAGTTATATTTTAATATCTTTTAAAATATAACTTTAGTCTCTTTATCGTTAATCATAAATAAATTTTTGTAAAACATTACTTAAAGATAAAAGTTATGTATAAATTTTGCATGAAATTCCCGTATATATATCGTTTTCCATTTTCGTAAAACTCGTCATTTTCCTTTAAATCAATATACATATATATTGTGATTTTCTGCGTTTCCAATATCTCAAATGTCCGCGTTTCCTAGATATAACATATATATATATCGTTATATCTAATTTAAATCAATTAATAAATATTATATTTATTTAACCGATTATAACCACCAATAAATATTTGTCCGGTTTTAATATTTATAAAAACCTTTCGTTATTTTTATTTTGTTGTTTTGATATATATAAACCAAACGAAACCTTATGTCGTGATTCTGCTATTCCAAGCGCTCCCTACGGTTTTTCTGCTAAACCAAACAAACAAACCCATTTGTTGTCTTCTCTAAACCCACATGCACCCTATGTCATTTTCTGTTCCATCCAAACGTGCCCTAGTCGTTTATAATTACAACCAAACGCACCCTTTCGGGTTCACATAACCAAACGAACACCCCTAGTTTTTAACAAGCCAAACGAACACCCCTAGTTGTATACAAAAACCAACACGCCCCGGCTGTGAACCACAACAACCAACCGAACCCTTTGTTTCTAACTAAAACCAAACGCACCTGATGCTTATAAAAACATAAACCCAATGCAAACCAACGACACCCTCTCCCTTAAGGCGGTGGCTGCCACCCACAGCAACCCCGCGTGGTGGCTGCCACCGTCTAAACAAACACCCCTTTTTGCTATAACCCTACACAAACACGCCCTCTGCGGCTGTTTTGAACACAAAACCAACGCACCCTTTACCGGCTGAAAACATAACCAAACACGCCCCTATGTGTATCCCGCTAAATCCAACCCGACCCCGGCTGCCATCATTATAAACACCCCCTAAATGGTACACGGCAACCCACACGAACATGTGGCTGCCACCCAAACCCACCTTAGGGTGGTGGCTGCCCCGAACCCAACGCACCCTCACCGGGTTTATACCCGGTTGTTACCACAACCCAACCCCGGCTGTGAAACCCAAACCCACGCATCCTTGTTGGCTGCTAAACCCCACGCACCCTCTCCGGGTTTTATACCCGGCTGTCACCACAAACCAACCCGACCCAGCCCACAATCAAACACCCCTAGCTGCTAAACCCAACCCGACCCCGCTGTCCCACAGCCCGACCCGACCCACGCGCACCCTCTTCAGCTTATTTTACAAACCAAACCGCACCCCGTGCGGTGGCTGTCCCGCGAACCACAACCAAACCCACCCGCACCCTTTTTATTTATAACCTAAACCAACGCACCCTGGTTGGTTTTTCTGCCGAGCACCCGGTGTGGTGTTTATAACAAAACCGGACGCACCCTTGGCGATATAACAACACCAAAAAGACCCTATGTTGCTGCTGAGATCGAACAAACCAACGCCCCTTTCTTGTTGTTACAAACCACCCGCACCCTTGTGGGCCGTGGCTGTTGGTGATGATGATGTTGGTGGTGTTATGGTGGCGTCGGTGGTGACGTGGCAGCGGTGAAGTGGCGCGTGAAGGAGAGTGATATGGGGGATCGTATAGATCGGGTGGTGAGGAGTATATTTGGTGTTGGTCGGAAAACTCCGCCGGAAAACTTTTCCGGCGGCGGCGCGGTGGTGGCCGGCGGTGGGGAGCTTCGCCGGAGAAGGTGACATCGGAGGGGGGGAGAGAGAATTAAAAAAAAGAGTGTGTGTATATATGAGAGGTGAAAATGAGAAAAGATGTATATAAAATTTTATATATATTAAAACTTTATTTAATAAAATATCTGTTATTCATTTTGTGAACCGGTTTCGTCTTGTCCGAAATAAAATTGGATTTCAACTCGAGTATTCGCGTTATCCGCAACGCTTTTAATTAAAATGATGACTAATTTATTTAATATTTTTATTAAATAAATACTGATAATTAAAAACAAATTTAATTGTTTTTGTGTGTCCGCGTTGTATATTGTTCGAAAAATGTTTGCGGTGCTGTTTTAGCCCTTTTCGGCTCGTTTCCAGGTCTCGGGCAAAACTGAAAAGTTGTCAGGAATGTCGTTTCACATTGAATTGCTTTAGGGTCCGAGCCGTGAAAACGTGATTTAGATGGTTGTTCTTGTAAGTCAAGCCAGACCTAAAAGTCAAAGAGGTAAAATAGTTATCTTAAAAATCCGAAAATTCTCGGATGTTACATACTACAATTTTTAGAAATTATCTAAGGAAAGTAGTGTTGAACACACAGTTTTAACAAATACCACTTATTACGAAAAGATACCACAAATTATATTTAAACAATTTGACGTTGAAAGTTCTTTTTGAAAAATTGTGTTCAACGGTTTTTAAAACACATAAAGAAGATTTATCTAATGCTTCTATCATGTGTTTCATATACCAGCCATTGTCATGATCTTAAACAATTGAATGATTTGTATAGGAGCCCAAGACCCGAGAAATTTAACATTCTCGTTGTTAGGATAAGTTATCTTTAAAGATACACTTTCCATACATTAAAGTCCGAGTTATGTACTGAAATGTACATAAGTCATGAGAAAATTTAGAAATGACATGTTTTGAAACGCTTGAACTCTTGCTCGAACTTCATTTACACACCCATGTCAATATTAATCGACATTTCTAGGTATGTAAATGTTATCGATCCCAAGAGACATGTCGAGAAGATTCTTTTTGGTATTTTTGAAATTTTCTGATTTTATATTTGGTTTTTCTAGATTTTATATTTTTGTATTTTCTTTTTCTTACTTTTATATTTGTTGGGTTTATTGATTTAATGATTACAAAACTACATGTGCTTAAATGAAGACGAATGAACAACAATGGCTTAATATGATACTTTGGTATTCTACATATAGAAGAATTAAAAGCAGAAAGATTTCCAAGAAGATATGCATTGAAAAGTTAAAAATATGCATTGAAAAGTCAAAGATATGCATTGAAAAGTCAAAGATCTTCAAGATAAAGATTAGGAAAGATTTAAATAGATTTAAATAGTTTCCTTATCTAATTGATTTATTTAATCTATAAATGATGGAAGATTTGGTCAAAGATCTTCAAGACAAAGATTAGGAAAGATTTAAATAGTTTCCTTATCTAATTGATCTACTTCCTTTGTAAGTCTTATGGACTCTATTATATAAAGAGATCCATTGACATAGTTTTATGTATGCACAGAAAAATGTAGTCAACTAAATATGTGTGTTCTAGGCGTACGGCCTTTGTAAACCCCTAGATGATAGTTGGTTTAGCCTCAAGGTCAAATTGATGCTGCGACAAGATAGAGTAGCCGTTCTATTATGATCAAATAGAATTTGGGGCTTGGAGTGAATAATAATGAAGAAAAACCTTGTCATAATTACATTGTTCTTATGTTAATTCTGATATACATATTCTATGAACTTTGTTATTGTTAATCCTAGATGAGATCTAAACAATCTCGAGTCATAAACGATCTAAGGATTCTTAACAAACTCCACAATTGGTATCAGAGCCATGGGGCTCTTGATCTAGGATCTTACAAGGTTATGTTTTGTGTCGAATCTATGAAGATAGAAGGTTTGGTTCATATTTGGAATTGTTAATACTGCTGGCGTTGATTGATATCGGTTGACACACACGTTTGGATCTCGGACATAACTATTTTTCATAATAGTTTATTCTGATCGATTATATGGCTATTATTTTTAGGATTTATTGAAGATGTGATTACGAAGACAATTGATTATCACTTATTTAATGTTGTAGTTGAATATCACGAGTGCGTGTTTGATAAGTGCTTAATTACACATATCTTTTACCTCTAAAAACGAGCTTAAATGACCAAAAACAGACAAAAACTGCCAAATATATGTTTGTTTTGCATTTGTATTGTGCAGGAAGTGGATATCAACAAAAAGACAGAAAACCAAGCCAAAATGACAAAACTGAGCATGGAATGGAAAAGACTGTGCAAAATCAAGGCCAAAGTCCAAAAATGCCAAAGTCAGAGTCAATACAGAAGAATCAGCAGTCAAACCGGAGCCGGAACTGAAGAATACTATTGGATGCAATCTTAACCCATCTGATGGGCCGGGAAAGCCCAATAGTATAACTATGAAGACTGTGAAGACCAAATGGGCCCTCAATCAATTACAACAGCCCATTTGTGTGCAATTGACAAAGACTGTGAAGACTTTGAAGGCCCAATCCTAGCCCATTTACAGCCAATCTCAGCCATTGTACACACAAAACCTTATTGGGCTTGAAAAAGCCCAATAACCAACCCTACACCTTATTGGGCCTTAAAAAGCCCAATAACATAAGCCTAAACCTTATTGGGCCCAGACACACCCAGTGGGCCCAATACAAGCCCAAAAGCCCAATAACCAATCCTGTACCTTATTGGGCCCAATACAAGCCCAAAAGCCCAACAAAAGCCCAAAAGCCCAACAAAAGCCCAAAAGCCCAACAAAAGCCCACAATCCTTTTTTATAAAACATAAGGACCAAAAA